>BPUM01001109.1:0-110251 GCA_020521455.1 Prunus kanzakura | reverse complement strand
TGGAGTGAAATCCAATAGCTAGAACTAAGCAAAACACCAACCACTCCATGTAAGGAACGAACTGGGTGCGAACTTCAATTGTCCAATTTACTTACACCTATTGATTTCGGATCGATTCCAAAACTTGGGCAACATCATAATAAGGTGGGAGGAGTCATTTATTGTGTTTGGAGTGAAATCCAATAGCTAGAACTAATTGAAAACACCAACCACTCCATGTAAGGAACGAACAGGGTGCGAACTTGAATTGTCCAATTTCTTACACCTATTGATTTCGGATCGATTCCAAAACTTGGGCAACATCATAATAAGGTGGAAGGAGTCATTTGGTGAGTTTGGAGTGAAATCCAATCGCTAGAACTATTGAAAACACCAACCACTCCATGTAAGGAACGAACAGGGTGCGAACTTGAATTGTCCAATTTCTTACACCTATTGATTTCGGATCGATTCCAAAACTTGGGCAACATCATAATAAGGTGGGAGGAGTCATTTGGTGAGTTTGGAGTGAAATCCAATAGCTAGAACTAAGCAAAACACCAACCACTCCATGTAAGGAACGAACTGGGTGCGAACTTGAATTGTCCAATTTCTTACACCTATTGATTTCGGATCGATTCCAAAACTTGGGCAACATCATAATAAGGTGGGAGGAGTCATTTGGTGAGTTTGGAGTGAAATCCAATAGCTAGAACTATTGAAAACACCAACCACTCCATGTAAGGAACGAACATGGGTGCGAACTTGAATTGTCCAATTTCTTACACCTATTGATTTCGGATCGATTCCAAAACTTGGGCAACATCATAATAAGGTGGGAGGAGTCATTTGGTGAGTTTGGAGTGAAATCCAATAGCTAGAACTAAGCAAAACACCAACCACTCCATGTAAGGAACGAACTGGGTGCGAACTTGAATTGTCCAATTTCTTACACCTATTGATTTCGGATCGATTCCAAAACTTGGGCAACATCATAATAAGGTGGGAGGAGTCATTTGGTGAGTTTGGAGTGAAATCCAATAGCTAGAACTATAGCAAAACACCAACCACTCCATGTAAGGAACGAACTGGGTGCGAACTTGAATTGTCCAATTTCTTACACCTATTGATTTCGGATCGATTCCAAAACTTGGGCAACATCATAATAAGGTGGGAGGAGTCATTTGGTGAGTTTGGAGTGAAATCCAATAGCTAGAACTAAGCAAAACACCAACCACTCCATGTAAGGAACGAACTGGGTGCGAACTTGAATTGTCCAATTTCTTACACCTATTGATTTCGGATCGATTCCAAAACTTGGGCAACATCATAATAAGGTGGGAGGAGTCATTTGGTGAGTTTGGAGTGAAATCCAATAGCTAGAACTAAGCAAAACACCAACCACTCCATGTAAGGAACGAACTGGGTGCGAACTTGAATTGTCCAATTTCTTACACCTATTGATTTCGGATCGATTCCAAAACTTGGGCAACATCATAATAAGGTGGGAGGAGTCATTTGGTGAGTTTGGAGTGAAATCCAATAGCTAGAACTAATGCAAAACACCAACCACTCCATGTAAGGAACGAACATGGGTGCGAACTTGAATTGTCCAATTTCTTACACCTATTGATTTCGGATCGATTCCAAAACTTGGGCAACATCATAATAAGGTGGAAGGAGTCATTTGGTGAGTTTGGAGTGAAATCCAATAGCTAGAACTATTGAAAACACCAACCACTCCATGTAAGGAACGAACAGGGTGCGAACTTGAATTGTCCAATTTCTTACACCTATTGATTTCGGATCGATTCCAAAACTTGGGCAACATCATAATAAGGTGGGAGGAGTCATTTGGTGAGTTTGGAGTGAAATCCAATAGCTAGAACTAAGCAAAACACCAACCACTCCATGTAAGGAACGAACTGGGTGCGAACTTGAATTGTCCAATTTCTTACACCTATTGATTTCGGATCGATTCCAAAACTTGGGCAACATCATAATAAGGTGGGAGGAGTCATTTGGTGAGTTTGGAGTGAAATCCAATAGCTAGAACTATGCAAAACACCAACCACTCCATGTAAGGAACGAACTGGGTGCGAACTTGAATTGTCCAATTTCTTACACCTATTGATTTCGGATCGATTCCAAAACTTGGGCAACATCATAATAAGGTGGGAGGAGTCATTTGGTGAGTTTGGAGTGAAATCCAATAGCTAGAACTAAGCAAAACACCAACCACTCCATGTAAGGAACGAACTGGGTGCGAACTTGAATTGTCCAATTTCTTACACCTATTGATTTCGGATCGATTCCAAAACTTGGGCAACATCATAATAAGGTGGGAGGAGTCATTTGGTGAGTTTGGAGTGAAATCCAATAGCTAGAACTAAGCAAAACACCAACCACTCCATGTAAGGAACGAACTGGGTGCGAACTTGAATTGTCCAATTTCTTACACCTATTGATTTCGGATCGATTCCAAAACTTGGGCAACATCATAATAAGGTGGGAGGAGTCATTTATGGTGAGTTTGGAGTGAAATCCAATAGCTAGAACTAATGCAAAACACCAACCACTCCATGTAAGGAACGAACTGGGTGCGAACTTGAATTGTCCAATTTCTTACACCTATTGATTTCGGATCGATTCCAAAACTTGGGCAACATCATAATAAGGTGGAAGGAGTCATTTGGTGAGTTTGGAGTGAAATCCAATCGCTAGAACTATGAAAACACCAACCACTCCATGTAAGGAACGAACAGGGTGCGAACTTGAATTGTCCAATTTCTTACACCTATTGATTTCGGATCGATTCCAAAACTTGGGCAACATCATAATAAGGTGGGAGGAGTCATTTGGTGAGTTTGGAGTGAAATCCAATAGCTAGAACTAAGCAAAACACCAACCACTCCATGTAAGGAACGAACTGGGTGCGAACTTGAATTGTCCAATTTCTTACACCTATTGATTTCGGATCGATTCCAAAACTTGGGCAACATCATAATAAGGTGGGAGGAGTCATTTGGTGAGTTTGGAGTGAAATCCAATAGCTAGAACTAAGCAAAACACCAACCACTCCATGTAAGGAACGAACTGGGTGCGAACTTGAATTGTCCAATTTCTTACACCTATTGATTTCGGATCGATTCCAAAACTTGGGCAACATCATAATAAGGTGGGAGGAGTCATTATTGTGAGTTTGGAGTGAAATCCAATAGCTAGAACTAAGCAAAACACCAACCACTCCATGTAAGGAACGAACTGGGTGCGAACTTGAATTGTCCAATTTCTTACACCTATTGATTTCGGATCGATTCCAAAACTTGGGCAACATCATAATAAGGTGGGAGGAGTCATTTGGTGAGTTTGGAGTGAAATCCAATAGCTAGAACTAGCAAAACACCAACCACTCCATGTAAGGAACGAACTGGGTGCGAACTTGAATTGTCCAATTTCTTACACCTATTGATTTCGGATCGATTCCAAAACTTGGGCAACATCATAATAAGGTGGGAGGAGTCATTTATTGTGTTTGGAGTGAAATCCAATAGCTAGAACTAAGCAAAACACCAACCACTCCATGTAAGGAACGAACTGGGTGCGAACTTGAATTGTCCAATTTCTTACACCTATTGATTTCGGATCGATTCCAAAACTTGGGCAACATCATAATAAGGTGGGAGGAGTCATTATTGTGAGTTTGGAGTGAAATCCAATAGCTAGAACTAAGCAAAACACCAACCACTCCATGTAAGGAACGAACTGGGTGCGAACTTGAATTGTCCAATTTCTTACACCTATTGATTTCGGATCGATTCCAAAACTTGGGCAACATCATAATAAGGTGGGAGGAGTCATTATTGTGAGTTTGGAGTGAAATCCAATAGCTAGAACTATTGAAAACACCAACCACTCCATGTAAGGAACGAACAGGGTGCGAACTTGAATTGTCCAATTTCTTACACCTATTGATTTCGGATCGATTCCAAAACTTGGGCAACATCATAATAAGGTGGAAGGAGTCATTTGGTGAGTTTGGAGTGAAATCCAATAGCTAGAACTATTGAAAACACCAACCACTCCATGTAAGGAACGAACATGGGTGCGAACTTGAATTGTCCAATTTCTTACACCTATTGATTTCGGATCGATTCCAAAACTTGGGCAACATCATAATAAGGTGGGAGGAGTCATTTGGTGAGTTTGGAGTGAAATCCAATAGCTAGAACTAAGCAAAACACCAACCACTCCATGTAAGGAACGAACTGGGTGCGAACTTGAATTGTCCAATTTCTTACACCTATTGATTTCGGATCGATTCCAAAACTTGGGCAACATCATAATAAGGTGGGAGGAGTCATTTGGTGAGTTTGGAGTGAAATCCAATAGCTAGAACTAATGCAAAACACCAACCACTCCATGTAAGGAACGAACATGGGTGCGAACTTGAATTGTCCAATTTCTTACACCTATTGATTTCGGATCGATTCCAAAACTTGGGCAACATCATAATAAGGTGGGAGGAGTCATTTGGTGAGTTTGGAGTGAAATCCAATAGCTAGAACTAATGCAAAACACCAACCACTCCATGTAAGGAACGAACTGGGTGCGAACTTGAATTGTCCAATTTCTTACACCTATTGATTTCGGATCGATTCCAAAACTTGGGCAACATCATAATAAGGTGGGAGGAGTCATTTGGTGAGTTTGGAGTGAAATCCAATAGCTAGAACTAAGCAAAACACCAACCACTCCATGTAAGGAACGAACTGGGTGCGAACTTGAATTGTCCAATTTCTTACACCTATTGATTTCGGATCGATTCCAAAACTTGGGCAACATCATAATAAGGTGGGAGGAGTCATTTGGTGAGTTTGGAGTGAAATCCAATAGCTAGAACTAAGCAAAACACCAACCACTCCATGTAAGGAACGAACTGGGTGCGAACTTGAATTGTCCAATTTCTTACACCTATTGATTTCGGATCGATTCCAAAACTTGGGCAACATCATAATAAGGTGGGAGGAGTCATTTGGTGAGTTTGGAGTGAAATCCAATAGCTAGAACTAATGCAAAACACCAACCACTCCATGTAAGGAACGAACTGGGTGCGAACTTGAATTGTCCAATTTCTTACACCTATTGATTTCGGATCGATTCCAAAACTTGGGCAACATCATAATAAGGTGGGAGGAGTCATTTGGTGAGTTTGGAGTGAAATCCAATAGCTAGAACTAAGCAAAACACCAACCACTCCATGTAAGGAACGAACTGGGTGCGAACTTGAATTGTCCAATTTCTTACACCTATTGATTTCGGATCGATTCCAAAACTTGGGCAACATCATAATAAGGTGGGAGGAGTCATTTGGTGAGTTTGGAGTGAAATCCAATAGCTAGAACTAGCAAAACACCAACCACTCCATGTAAGGAACGAACTGGGTGCGAACTTGAATTGTCCAATTTCTTACACCTATTGATTTCGGATCGATTCCAAAACTTGGGCAACATCATAATAAGGTGGAAGGAGTCATTTGGTGAGTTTGGAGTGAAATCCAATCGCTAGAACTATTGAAAACACCAACCACTCCATGTAAGGAACGAACAGGGTGCGAACTTGAATTGTCCAATTTCTTACACCTATTGATTTCGGATCGATTCCAAAACTTGGGCAACATCATAATAAGGTGGGAGGAGTCATTTGGTGAGTTTGGAGTGAAATCCAATAGCTAGAACTATAGCAAAACACCAACCACTCCATGTAAGGAACGAACTGGGTGCGAACTTGAATTGTCCAATTTCTTACACCTATTGATTTCGGATCGATTCCAAAACTTGGGCAACATCATAATAAGGTGGGAGGAGTCATTTGGTGAGTTTGGAGTGAAATCCAATAGCTAGAACTAATGCAAAACACCAACCACTCCATGTAAGGAACGAACTGGGTGCGAACTTGAATTGTCCAATTTCTTACACCTATTGATTTCGGATCGATTCCAAAACTTGGGCAACATCATAATAAGGTGGGAGGAGTCATTTGGTGAGTTTGGAGTGAAATCCAATAGCTAGAACTAAGCAAAACACCAACCACTCCATGTAAGGAACGAACTGGGTGCGAACTTGAATTGTCCAATTTCTTACACCTATTGATTTCGGATCGATTCCAAAACTTGGGCAACATCATAATAAGGTGGGAGGAGTCATTTGGTGAGTTTGGAGTGAAATCCAATAGCTAGAACTATTGAAAACACCAACCACTCCATGTAAGGAACGAACATGGGTGCGAACTTGAATTGTCCAATTTCTTACACCTATTGATTTCGGATCGATTCCAAAACTTGGGCAACATCATAATAAGGTGGGAGGAGTCATTTGGTGAGTTTGGAGTGAAATCCAATAGCTAGAACTAAGCAAAACACCAACCACTCCATGTAAGGAACGAACTGGGTGCGAACTTGAATTGTCCAATTTCTTACACCTATTGATTTCGGATCGATTCCAAAACTTGGGCAACATCATAATAAGGTGGAAGGAGTCATTTGGTGAGTTTGGAGTGAAATCCAATAGCTAGAACTATTGCAAAACACCAACCACTCCATGTAAGGAACGAACATGGGTGCGAACTTGAATTGTCCAATTTCTTACACCTATTGATTTCGGATCGATTCCAAAACTTGGGCAACATCATAATAAGGTGGGAGGAGTCATTTGGTGAGTTTGGAGTGAAATCCAATAGCTAGAACTAAGCAAAACACCAACCACTCCATGTAAGGAACGAACTGGGTGCGAACTTGAATTGTCCAATTTCTTACACCTATTGATTTCGGATCGATTCCAAAACTTGGGCAACATCATAATAAGGTGGGAGGAGTCATTTGGTGAGTTTGGAGTGAAATCCAATAGCTAGAACTAATGCAAAACACCAACCACTCCATGTAAGGAACGAACTGGGTGCGAACTTGAATTGTCCAATTTCTTACACCTATTGATTTCGGATCGATTCCAAAACTTGGGCAACATCATAATAAGGTGGGAGGAGTCATTATGGTGAGTTTGGAGTGAAATCCAATAGCTAGAACTAAGCAAAACACCAACCACTCCATGTAAGGAACGAACTGGGTGCGAACTTGAATTGTCCAATTTCTTACACCTATTGATTTCGGATCGATTCCAAAACTTGGGCAACATCATAATAAGGTGGGAGGAGTCATTTGGTGAGTTTGGAGTGAAATCCAATAGCTAGAACTAAGCAAAACACCAACCACTCCATGTAAGGAACGAACTGGGTGCGAACTTGAATTGTCCAATTTCTTACACCTATTGATTTCGGATCGATTCCAAAACTTGGGCAACATCATAATAAGGTGGGAGGAGTCATTATGGTGAGTTTGGAGTGAAATCCAATAGCTAGAACTAAGCAAAACACCAACCACTCCATGTAAGGAACGAACTGGGTGCGAACTTGAATTGTCCAATTTCTTACACCTATTGATTTCGGATCGATTCCAAAACTTGGGCAACATCATAATAAGGTGGGAGGAGTCATTTGGTGAGTTTGGAGTGAAATCCAATAGCTAGAACTATTGAAAACACCAACCACTCCATGTAAGGAACGAACAGGGTGCGAACTTGAATTGTCCAATTTCTTACACCTATTGATTTCGGATCGATTCCAAAACTTGGGCAACATCATAATAAGGTGGGAGGAGTCATTTGGTGAGTTTGGAGTGAAATCCAATAGCTAGAACTATGCAAAACACCAACCACTCCATGTAAGGAACGAACTGGGTGCGAACTTGAATTGTCCAATTTCTTACACCTATTGATTTCGGATCGATTCCAAAACTTGGGCAACATCATAATAAGGTGGGAGGAGTCATTTGGTGAGTTTGGAGTGAAATCCAATAGCTAGAACTAAGCAAAACACCAACCACTCCATGTAAGGAACGAACTGGGTGCGAACTTGAATTGTCCAATTTCTTACACCTATTGATTTCGGATCGATTCCAAAACTTGGGCAACATCATAATAAGGTGGGAGGAGTCATTTGGTGAGTTTGGAGTGAAATCCAATAGCTAGAACTAAGCAAAACACCAACCACTCCATGTAAGGAACGAACTGGGTGCGAACTTGAATTGTCCAATTTCTTACACCTATTGATTTCGGATCGATTCCAAAACTTGGGCAACATCATAATAAGGTGGGAGGAGTCATTTGGTGAGTTTGGAGTGAAATCCAATAGCTAGAACTAATGCAAAACACCAACCACTCCATGTAAGGAACGAACTGGGTGCGAACTTGAATTGTCCAATTTCTTACACCTATTGATTTCGGATCGATTCCAAAACTTGGGCAACATCATAATAAGGTGGGAGGAGTCATTTGGTGAGTTTGGAGTGAAATCCAATAGCTAGAACTATTGAAAACACCAACCACTCCATGTAAGGAACGAACTGGGTGCGAACTTGAATTGTCCAATTTCTTACACCTATTGATTTCGGATCGATTCCAAAACTTGGGCAACATCATAATAAGGTGGGAGGAGTCATTTGGTGAGTTTGGAGTGAAATCCAATAGCTAGAACTAAGCAAAACACCAACCACTCCATGTAAGGAACGAACTGGGTGCGAACTTGAATTGTCCAATTTCTTACACCTATTGATTTCGGATCGATTCCAAAACTTGGGCAACATCATAATAAGGTGGGAGGAGTCATTTGGTGAGTTTGGAGTGAAATCCAATAGCTAGAACTATTGAAAACACCAACCACTCCATGTAAGGAACGAACAGGGTGCGAACTTGAATTGTCCAATTTCTTACACCTATTGATTTCGGATCGATTCCAAAACTTGGGCAACATCATAATAAGGTGGGAGGAGTCATTTGGTGAGTTTGGAGTGAAATCCAATAGCTAGAACTAATGCAAAACACCAACCACTCCATGTAAGGAACGAACTGGGTGCGAACTTGAATTGTCCAATTTCTTACACCTATTGATTTCGGATCGATTCCAAAACTTGGGCAACATCATAATAAGGTGGGAGGAGTCATTTGGTGAGTTTGGAGTGAAATCCAATCGCTAGAACTATTGAAAACACCAACCACTCCATGTAAGGAACGAACTGGGTGCGAACTTGAATTGTCCAATTTCTTACACCTATTGATTTCGGATCGATTCCAAAACTTGGGCAACATCATAATAAGGTGGGAGGAGTCATTTATTGTGTTTGGAGTGAAATCCAATAGCTAGAACTAAGCAAAACACCAACCACTCCATGTAAGGAACGAACTGGGTGCGAACTTGAATTGTCCAATTTCTTACACCTATTGATTTCGGATCGATTCCAAAACTTGGGCAACATCATAATAAGGTGGGAGGAGTCATTTGGTGAGTTTGGAGTGAAATCCAATAGCTAGAACTATTGCAAAACACCAACCACTCCATGTAAGGAACGAACTGGGTGCGAACTTGAATTGTCCAATTTCTTACACCTATTGATTTCGGATCGATTCCAAAACTTGGGCAACATCATAATAAGGTGGGAGGAGTCATTTGGTGAGTTTGGAGTGAAATCCAATAGCTAGAACTAAGCAAAACACCAACCACTCCATGTAAGGAACGAACTGGGTGCGAACTTGAATTGTCCAATTTCTTACACCTATTGATTTCGGATCGATTCCAAAACTTGGGCAACATCATAATAAGGTGGGAGGAGTCATTTGGTGAGTTTGGAGTGAAATCCAATAGCTAGAACTATTGAAAACACCAACCACTCCATGTAAGGAACGAACATGGGTGCGAACTTGAATTGTCCAATTTCTTACACCTATTGATTTCGGATCGATTCCAAAACTTGGGCAACATCATAATAAGGTGGGAGGAGTCATTTGGTGAGTTTGGAGTGAAATCCAATAGCTAGAACTAAGCAAAACACCAACCACTCCATGTAAGGAACGAACTGGGTGCGAACTTGAATTGTCCAATTTCTTACACCTATTGATTTCGGATCGATTCCAAAACTTGGGCAACATCATAATAAGGTGGGAAGGAGTCATTTGGTGAGTTTGGAGTGAAATCCAATAGCTAGAACTATTGAAAACACCAACCACTCCATGTAAGGAACGAACTGGGTGCGAACTTGAATTGTCCAATTTCTTACACCTATTGATTTCGGATCGATTCCAAAACTTGGGCAACATCATAATAAGGTGGGAGGAGTCATTTGGTGAGTTTGGAGTGAAATCCAATCGCTAGAACTATTGCAAAACACCAACCACTCCATGTAAGGAACGAACAGGGTGCGAACTTGAATTGTCCAATTTCTTACACCTATTGATTTCGGATCGATTCCAAAACTTGGGCAACATCATAATAAGGTGGGAAGGAGTCATTATTGTGAGTTTGGAGTGAAATCCAATAGCTAGAACTAAGCAAAACACCAACCACTCCATGTAAGGAACGAACTGGGTGCGAACTTGAATTGTCCAATTTCTTACACCTATTGATTTCGGATCGATTCCAAAACTTGGGCAACATCATAATAAGGTGGGAGGAGTCATTTATTGTATGTTGGAGTGAAATCCAATAGCTAGAACTAAGCAAAACACCAACCACTCCATGTAAGGAACGAACAGGGTGCGAACTTGAATTGTCCAATTTCTTACACCTATTGATTTCGGATCGATTCCAAAACTTGGGCAACATCATAATGAGGTGGGAGGAGTCATTTATTGTAGTTTGGAGTGAAATCCAATAGCTAGAACTAAGCAAAACACCAACCACTCCATGTAAGGAACGAACAGGGTGCGAACTTGAATTGTCCAATTTCTTACACCTATTGATTTCGGATCGATTCCAAAACTTGGGCAACATCATAATAAGGTGGAAGGAGTCATTTGGTGAGTTTGGAGTGAAATCCAATGATAAGTTCATAATTGTATATCATTTTGTACCTCTCTAGCTTATGATTTGGTTATGTTATTGAGTTAAACTTGTGCTTTTAAACCCTTTTCTGTTTGTCATTCAGTTCATTGGGCCTTAGGTAGCAATGGTGGCTTTGGATAAGAAGAGTTGCAAAGGGGTGCAAAAACGAGCAGACTGAGTTAGCAATTCATTTCGGACTTATCTTTTTCATCTGAGCTTGTATTGGGCCAAATCACTCGTGGTTGGAAAGAGGAGATTCTGAACTACAAGATGGACTACTCAAACATATCAATTGATGAAGCCAAGCCCAATCCGTGAGCCCATCAAATTGCACACCATGCTCAGGTTTGCAGCTGCCAACTGTTTTCCAGCAACCAAAAGAAAACCCATGTGAAGAAAGCTGGAGGTGCAGCAGCAAAAGAAGTATGGGATGAAAGTGATTCCAACCACACTACCATAGACAAGATGAAGTGAGAGTTATGGGTTGTATTAAAGGAGGAATGGTGGTGTTGGAATTCATCATGATGTTCCTCCCTCTTAGCCCTATAAATAGAGAAGTCCACAACCCCAAACACCATCAACCCCAACACAATTCACTTCAGCCATCCTCCACACTTCCATCATTCCATCAACACATCCAGGAATCATCCTCATACATTCCCACAACCCCAAACACTCCAGCAATCAACCCAATACTCTAAACTGCCCAAAATCACCAAAACAGCTCCAGAAAACCTCCCTTCCATTTCCCTACGAATTTCCTCTTTCTCAACCATCACCACTCACCCAAACTCATCCCAAATCACCTCCAAATCCTTCATACATCCTTCTAGACGTGGAGAAGCTCTTGAAGAAGCACTAGACACCACAAGATCTTCAGAAAGGGTTTTTCTACTCTTATGGCATTCATCATGTTTTCCCATTTCTGTTTTAGTTTCTTTTCCATTATGAGTAGCTAAATCCATAACTAGGGCTTCGATGTAACCTAACATGAATATTCTGGGTTTATAAGTTTGGAGTTTCAAGTTTGATTCATGATTCATGTTCTTATTCATTATGCTTATAAGTTAACATGCTTGTTTGAATGATTGATCACCATTAGAACTTGTTTGTTAACTATCTTCATTTGAATTAAGAGTAGACACCATGCTTTAATTCGAATTGAACTATGAATAGGAAGAGTATGTATGGACATTCGACAACAGGGATTAGATACATGCTTGGTTGTTTAAATTGTTCTTCTATGCTTAATGGGTTCCTAATGCTTAATTTTAGGTTAGACAACAAATGATCAAATTAGGGAATTAGGAACACAAGGTTAGGACCAAACACCATGGCCTAATCATACTTTAGCTAGAATCAATCTTTGAATCTGAATTAGACTTGTTACTTGACTCCTTATAACCCATAGTTGAATTGTTATGGTGATTCGAATGCCCTAGTCTCCAAATCCATTTTCCAGCCCTTCAAAATCACTCTTTGTTACACTTGTTTATTTGCTTTCATTTGCAATTTCAGTTTGCTCACTTCCTTTCACAATCACAATCACTCTCACTTTAATTTCTGTTTTAGACTTAACTTCCTAACTTCTTGAATTCGGTAATCTACGTACATAACTAATTTGAACTTCTCAGTCTTCGTGGGTACGACCTCGTACTTGTCTTGCTATACTACTAATTGCCCCGTACAATTGCGAGTTAACATAATATTAACAACAAATTTTGGCGCCGTTGTCGGGGACTGAACGAAAGTTCTTCCCTGGTTATGTGCCCAAGGTTACCCTATTCTTTTTAGTGTTTCTAATTAATCTAATTTTCTGTTTCAGGTAGTTTATGTCTAAAAGGCCATTACTTGAACAAGTGAGGTCTTCGTTCCAACGTTCCAAATCCTTGAACGCAGGACCATCGTTGCAACCCAACCGAGTGATCTCTGGAGTTTAGAATCGTCTAGAAAGAGAGTTGTCAACTGCCAAAGAGCAAGCTCTTGCCACATTTTCAAGTCTTGCTCTCCACATTGAACTTCCTGGTTCTTCACCTTCAAATTCGGAAACAAGTTCAGACCAAGAAGAAGAAGAAGAGATGGCTGCCAATGAGTTCATGGGAGAACTTGATATCCCAACAATTCCAGCATCTCCTTCAAGCATTTTGCTGCCCACTGTAGCTCGAAATTATGAGCTTAAATCTTCTCATCTTAATATGCTGCCTTCCTTTTATGGTTTACCTAATGAAGATCCATTAACTCATATAAAGGATATTTTTAATGTTGTGAGTTCTTTTCCCTTGACAGGTGTGACAGAAGATCAACTTCGAATGAGAGTGTTTCCATACACTTTGAAGGATAAGGCAAAATATTGGTTGAATTCCTTGAAGCCTGGTTCACTCACTACATGGGCTGCCATTCAAAAGAAGTTCTTGGAAAAATACTTCTCCACGCAAAAGACCGACATGCTCAGGGACAAGATCTTATTATTTGCACAGCAAGATGATGAATCGTTTTGTGAAGCATGGGAGAGATTCAATGGGCTGCTCAACCAATGTCCTCATCATGGGATTCCATTGAAGCTTCAAATGCGTATGTTTTATAAAGGACTAACCCCTTCTAGTCATAATATAGTCACCAATTTTGCAGGTGGTTCTTTTAAAACCAAAACTCCAGAAGAAACGTACGAACTCTTTGAGGAGATAGCAATGGAGACCCAACATACGGATACAAGAGGTAAACATGTTGTTAGTGGTTCTAATGATGCTTCTAGTGTGCATATTTCAAAACTGGAGCAAAAGCTAGATGCTCTTCTTGCATTGAACTCAAGAAACCCTCCGAAGGAAGTGTGTAGCATCTGCGAAACTCATGACCATGCTACCATAGCTTGTCCACTTGGGGCTGGATATCCAGAATTTGTGCAAGAGCAAGCTAAGGTGGTAAATTCCTACAACCAAGGTCCAAGAAATGATCCATACTCTCAAAGTTATAATCCAGGTTGGAGGAATCATCCAAACTTTTCATGGAGGAATACTCAAAATCAAGCCAATCCCCCTTCATTCCAAAGGCCACAACAATCATCATCATCATTGGAGGATATAGTAAAGCAGATGGCAATCAACCAATCCAATTTCCAGCAAACTACACAAGCTGCCATTGCCAAATTGGAAGTTCAAATAGGCCAAATAGCTGCTGAAATATCTCAAAGAGAGCCTGGGAAATGGCCAAGCCAAACTATGATCAATCCAAAGAACCCAGAAGCCAAGGCCATTCATGTGCTCAGATCAGGTAAGATCATTGATAATAAAGTTGATTCTAATCTTTCAAATGATGTTGTGATTGTAGAAGATGAAGAGGAAGAGACCACGGCTACGGAAGGAGAACAACCGGAAACTTCTCAATCTGCTCCTAAGGCCAAATCAGATTCTCAGAAATCCGACCAATTCCAATTGCATAAAAGGGATGACAAATTTGTGCCACCACATCTTCAAGAAGATAGATACGTGCCACCCGCTCCATATGTTCCACAGATTCCATTTCCAGGCCGTCTTAAGAAAGCAAAGCAAGATAAGGCTTTTAAAGAGATTTATGATATTTTGAGTAAAGTTAATATCAATTTGCCTTTGCTTGATCTTATTGAACAGATTCCTGCTTATGGAAAATTCATCAAGGACTTGAAAACTCACAAGCTCAATTTCACTCCAAATGAAGGAGTAAAGCTCGACCAGAATGTAAGTGCTGTTTTGCAAAGGAAGCTTCCACCAAAACTAGATGATCCTGGCAGCTTTGATGTTCCCATTAACATTGGAGGCAAGAAGGTTGGAAGAGCCATGTTGGACTTGGGAGCAAGCATCAATCTAATGCCATATTCAGTATATCAAAAGCTTGGCTTAGAAGGGATGAAGAAGACTTCAATGCGACTTGAACTAGCTGATCATTCTATAAAATATCCAAAAGGTATTGTAGAAGATATTCTAGTTCAAGTTAATACACTAATTCTCCCTGCTGATTTTGTAGTGATGGACATGGAAGATAATCCAAATGGAGATCGTGTTGATCCCATTCTCCTAGGCAGGCCATTCATGGCCACTGCAGACACAATCATCAAAGTGAAAGATAGCACCCTCTCCATGACTGTTTTGGGTGAAACTGTTCAATTTAAAATGCTTAATGCTCTATCTCAACCTTCTATCTCTCTTGATTCTTGCTTTTCAATTGATGTTGTGGATCATGAGGTTTCTTCCAAAATTTTGCAGAGAAAGTCTAATGATGCTCTAGAAGCTGTCTTAACACAAGAAGAGGAAGATCTTTGTGAACCAGAGTTCCAAGAAGTGGTGGCTGCCTTAGAAGTGTTTCCGCCATACCCACCATCCTTTAGGCCACCAATTGAGCCTCTTGGACCATCATCCACGAAATTGGAGCCATCCATTGTCATCCCACCAAAGCTAGAACTTAAACCTCTTCCCAATCATCTTAAATATACTTATTTGGGTGCTAACGAAACTCTCCCTGTTATAATTGCTGCAGGTCTCTCCTCACATGAAGAAGAGAGCTTAATTAAAGTTCTAAAAGAGCATAAAACAGCCATTGGGTGGACCATAGCAGACATCAAAGGAATTAGTCCAAGCATGTGCATGCATCGGATTTTAATGGAAGAAGACACAAACCATCCTGTGATGCCCAAAGGAGGCTAAATCCCAACATGAAAGAGGTGGTTAGAGCTGAAGTTTTAAAGCTACTCGATGTAGGAATCATCTATCCAATTTCAGATTCTAAGTGGGTGAGCCCTGTGCAAGTTGTTCCAAAGAAGTCCGGAATCACCGTTGTGAAGAATGAGAAGAATGAGCTAGTTCCTACACGAACTGTCACTGGTTGGAGAGTTTGCATTGATTACAGGAAGTTGAACACATCCACTAGAAAAGATCATTTCCCCTTGCCTTTTATTGATCAAATGCTTGAACGTTTATCTGGCCATGCTTACCATTGTTTTCTTGATGGTTTTTCAGGTTATAATCAAATTCCCATTGCTCCGGAGGACCAAGAGAAAACCACATTCACATGCCCATTCGGTACGTTTGCTTATAGAAGGATGCCATTTGGTTTGTGCAATGCTCCAGCAACCTTCCAAAGATGCATGATGGCAATCTTTTCAGATATGGTGGAACGATTCATTGAGGTATTTAAGGATGATTTTTCAGTTTTTGGTTCCGCTTTTGATGATTGTCTTCACCACTTGTCTCTAGTGCTTAAAAGATGCCAGGAAACAAATTTGATTTTGAATTGGGAGAAGTGTCACTTGAATTGTCCAAAACACCAACCACTCAATGTAAGGAACAAACAGGGTGCGAACTTGAATTGTCCAATTTCTTACACCTATTGATTTCGGATCGATTCCAAAACTTGGGCAACATCATAATAAGGTGGGAGGAGTCATTTATTGTGTTTGGAGTGAAATCCAATAGCTAGAACTAAGCAAAACACCAACCACTCCATGTAAGGATCGAACTGGGTGCGAACTTGAATTGTCCAATTTCTTACACCTATTGATTTCGGATCGATTCCAAAACTTGGGCAACATCATAATAAGGTGGGAGGAGCCATTTGGTGAGTTTGGAGTGAAATCCAATAGCTAGAACTAAGCAAAACACCAACCACTCCATGTAAGGAACGAACAGGGTGCGAACTTGAATTGTCCAATTTCTTACCCCTATTGATTTCGGATCGATTATAAAACTTGGGCAACATCATAATAAGGTGGGAGGAGTCATTTGGTGAGTTTGGAGTGAAATCCAGTAGCTAGAACTAAGCAAAACACCAACCACTCCATGTAAGGAACGAACTGGGTGCGAACTTGAATTGTCCAATTTCTTACACCTATTGATTTCGGATCGATTCCAAAACTTGGGCAACATCATAATAAGGTGGGAGGAGTCATTTATTGTGTTTGGAGTGACATCCAATAGCTAGAATTAAACAAAACACCAACCACTCCATGTAAGGATCGAACTGGGTGCGAACTTGAATTGTCCAATTTCTTATACCTATTGATTTCGGATCGATTCCAAAACTTGGGCAACATCATAATAAGGTGGAAAGAGTCATTTGGTGAGTTTGGAGTGAAATCCAATTGCTAGAACTATTGAAAAGAACAACCACTCCATCTAAGGAACAAACAGGGTGCGAACTTGAATTGTCCAATTTCTTACACCTATTGATTTCCAATCGATTCCAAAACTTGGGTAACATCATAATAAGGTGGGAGGAGTCATTTGGTGAGTTTGGAGTGAAATCTAATAGCTAGAACTAAGCAAAACACCAACCACTCCATGTAAGGAACGAACTGGGTGCGAACTTGAATTGTCCAATTTCTTACACCTATTGATTTCGGATCGATTCCAAAACTTGGGCAACATCATAATAAGGTGGGAGGAGTCATTTACTGTTTTTGGAGTGAAATCCAATAGCTAGAACTAAACAAAACACCACCCACCCCATGTAAGGATCGAACAGGGTGCGAACTTGAATTGTCCAATTTCTTACACCTATTGATTTCGGATCGATTCCAAAAATTGGGCAACATCATAATAAGGTGGGAGCAGTCATTTAGTGGGTTTGGAGTGAAATCCAATCGCTAGAACTATTGAAAACACCAACCACTCCATGTAAGGAACAAACAGGGTGCGAACTTGACTTGTCCAATTTCTTACACCTATTGATTTCGGATCGATTCCAAAACTTGGGCAACATCATAATAAGGTGGGAGGAGTCATTTGGTGAGTTTGGAGTGAAATCCAATCGCTAGAAATATTGAAAACACCAACCACTCCATCTAAGGAACAAACAGGGTGCGAACTTGAATTGTCCAATTTCTTACACCTATTGATTTCAGATCGATTCCAAAACTTGGGCAACATCATAATAAGGTGGGAGGAGTCATTTGGTGAGTTTGGAGTGAAATCCAATAGCTAGAACTAAGCAAAACACCAACCACTCCATGTAAGGAACGAACAGGGTGCGAACTTGAATCGTCCAATTTCTTACCCCTATTGATTTCGGATCGATTATAAAACTTGGGCAACATCATAATAAGGGGGGAGGAGTCATTTGGTGAGTTTGGAGTGAAATCCAGTAGCTAGAACTAAGCAAAACACCAACCACTCCATGTAAGGATCGAACTGGGTGCGAACTTGAATTGTCCAATTTCTTACACCTATTGATTTCGGATCGATTCCAAAACTTGGGCAACATCATAATAAGGTGGGAGGAGTCATTTATTGTGTTTGGAGTGAAATCCAATAGCTAGAACTAAGCAAAACACCAACCACTCCGTGTAAGGATCGAACTGGGTGCGAACTTGAATTGTCCAATTTCTTACACCTATTGATTTTGGATCGATTCCAAAACTTGGGCAACATCATAATAAGGTGGAAAGAGTCATTTGGTGAGTTTGGAGTGAAATCACAATCGCTTGAACTATTGAAAAGTGTCTGCCGCGCAAATCTCACGGCCTGGGGTTCCGGCTGTCTGAACTCGTCTTCTAATCAAACGATTGTGGCCGAGAGAGGAACAAGTCTTGGCTGTAAGGTTCACGGCCTGAACTACAAGGCCGTTGAGTGATGGTGTTTGGTGAGTTTTAGGGCGGTGCTCCGGCGCGCTACTCAATGAGCGGCGGTCGTATGATATATGGGGTGAGTGAGCGAATAACAAGGGTGGTGCTCCGGCGCCTTGAAAATCAAGGGTCGTTTGATATATTGATGAATGGATTTTCCTTACAACCTAACACTACTCCTAGGAAAGCAAGTAAAGATATTGAAAGTGCATTACAGGAAAATATAAGTTGCTCCGTGGGAGGCTTTTGTTTGGTGTTTGATCCCTTTGAAAGTAGTCATGAGTCTTGTATTTATAGGCAAAGCTCCTGGAGGGGTAATCGAGGCTGAAAAACCGCATGGTGGAGCCTGTGTCTGCCGCGCAAATCTCACGGCCTGGGGTTCCGGGCCGAGGGGATCTGCGTTAACACGCGGTTTCCTGCTTTTGGACGGGGTGCGTTTGTGCGCGGGTGTGCCAGCACGGTCTACCGTGCGTCGAGATGTTTGAGGTGTTGATAGTGTTTAGATGGTGCGCCTGTCTGAACTCGTCTTCTAATCAAACGATTGTAGCCGAGAGAGGAACTAGTCTCGGCTGTGAGGTTCACGGCCTGAACTACAAGGCCGTTGAATGGTGGTGTTTGGTGGATTTTGGGCCGGTGCTCCGGCGCGCCACACGATGAGCGGCGGTCGTATGATATATGGGGTGAGTGAGCGAACAACAAGGGTGGTAGGAGTCATTTGGTGAGTTTGGAGTGAAATCCAATCGCTAGAACTAAGCAAAACACCAACCACTCCATGTAAGGAACGAACTGGGTGCGAACTTGAATTGTCCAATTTCTTACACCTATTGATTTCGGATCGATTCCAAAACTTGGGCAACATCATAATAAGGTGGGAGGAGTCATTTGGTGAGTTTGGAGTGAAATCCAATAGCTAGAACTAAGCAAAACACCAACCACTCCATGTAAGGAACGAACTGGGTGCGAACTTGAATTGTCCAATTTCTTACACCTATTGATTTCGGATCGATTCCAAAACTTGGGCAACATCATAATAAGGTGGGAGGAGTCATTTGGTTAGTTTGGAGTGAAATCCAATAGCTAGAACTATTGCAAAACACCAACCACTCCATGTAAGGAACGAACAGGGTGCGAACTTGAATTGTCCAATTTCTTACACCTATTGATTTCGGATCGATTCCAAAACTTGGGCAACATCATAATAAGGTGGGAGGAGTCATTTGGTGAGTTTGGAGTGAAATCCAATAGCTAGAACTAAGCAAAACACCAACCACTCCATGTAAGGAACGAACATGGGTGCGAACTTGAATTGTCCAATTTCTTACACCTATTGATTTCGGATCGATTCCAAAACTTGGGCAACATCATAATAAGGTGGGAGGAGTCATTTGGTGAGTTTGGAGTGAAATCCAATCGCTAGAACTAAGCAAAACACCAACCACTCCATGTAAGGAACGAACTAGGGTGCGAACTTGAATTGTCCAATTTCTTACACCTATTGATTTCGGATCGATTCCAAAACTTGGGCAACATCATAATAAGGTGGAAGGAGTCATTTGGTGAGTTTGGAGTGAAATCCAATCGCTAGAACTATTGAAAACACCAACCACTCCATGTAAGGAACGAACTGGGTGCGAACTTGAATTGTCCAATTTCTTACACCTATTGATTTCGGATCGATTCCAAAACTTGGGCAACATCATAATGAGGTGGGAGGAGTCATTTGGTGAGTTTGGAGTGAAATCCAATAGCTAGAACTAAGCAAAACACCAACCACTCCATGTAAGGAACGAACTGGGTGCGAACTTGAATTGTCCAATTTCTTACACCTATTGATTTCGGATCGATTCCAAAACTTGGGCAACATCATAATAAGGTGGGAGGAGTCATTTGGTGAGTTTGGAGTGAAATCCAATCGCTAGAACTATTGAAAACACCAACCACTCCATGTAAGGAACGAACAGGGTGCGAACTTGAATTGTCCAATTTCTTACACCTATTGATTTCGGATCGATTCCAAAACTTGGGCAACATCATAATAAGGTGGGAGGAGTCATTTGGTGAGTTTGGAGTGAAATCCAATCGCTAGAACTAAGCAAAACACCAACCACTCCATGTAAGGAACGAACTGGGTGCGAACTTGAATTGTCCAATTTCTTACACCTATTGATTTCGGATCGATTCCAAAACTTGGGCAACATCATAATAAGGTGGGAGGAGTCATTTGGTGAGTTTGGAGGGAAATCCAATAGCTAGAACAAAGCAAAACACCAACCACTCCATGTAAGGAACGAACTGGGTGCGAGGAGTTATTTGGTGAGTTTTGAGTGAAATCCAATCGCTTGAACTAAGCAAAACACCAACCACTTCATCTAAGGAACGAACTGGGTGCGAACTTGAATTGTCCAATTTCTTACACCTATTGATTTCGGGTCGATTCCAAAACTTGGGCAACATCATAATGAGGTGGGAGGAGTCATTTGGTTAGTTTGGAGTGAAATCCAATAGCTAGAACTAAGCAAAACACCAACCACTCCATCTAAGGAACGAACTGGGTGCGAACTTGAATTGTCCAATTTCTTACACCTATTGATTTCGGATCGATTCCAAAACTTGGGCAACATCATAATAAGGTGAAAGGAGTTATTTGGAGAGTTTGGAGTGAAATCCAATCGCTAGAACTATTGAAAACACCAACCACTCCATGTAAGGAACGAACAGGGTGCGAACTTGAATTGTCCAATTTCTTACACCTATTGATTTCGGATCGATTCCAAAACTTGGGCAACATCATAATAAGGTGGGAGGAGTCATTTGGTGAGTTTGGAGTGAAATCCAATCGCTAGAACTAATGCAAAACACCAACCACTCCATGTAAGGAACGAACTGGGTGCGAACTTGAATTGTCCAATTTCTTACACCTATTGATTTCGGATCGATTCCAAAACTTGGGCAACATCATAATAAGGTGGGAGGAGTCATTTGGTGAGTTTGGAGTGAAATCCAATAGCTAGAACTAAGCAAAACACCAACCACTCCATGTAAGGAACGAACTGGGTGCGAACTTGAATTGTCCAATTTCTTACACCTATTGATTTCGGATCGATTCCAAAACTTGGGCAACATCATAATAAGGTGGGAGGAGTCATTTGGTGAGTTTGGAGTGAAATCCAATAGCTAGAACTAAGCAAAACACCAACCACTCCATGTAAGGAACGAACTGGGTGCGAACTTGAATTGTCCAATTTCTTACACCTATTGATTTCGGATCGATTCCAAAACTTGGGCAACATCATAATAAGGTGGAAGGAGTCATTTGGTGAGTTTGGAGTGAAATCCAATCGCTAGAACTATTGAAAACACCAACCACTCCATGTAAGGAACGAACTGGGTGCGAACTTGAATTGTCCAATTTCTTACACCTATTGATTTCGGATCGATTCCAAAACTTGGGCAACATCATAATAAGGTGGAAGGAGTCATTTGGTGAGTTTGGAGTGAAATCCAATCGCTAGAACTATTGCAAAACACCAACCACTCCATGTAAGGAACGAACTGGGTGCGAACTTGAATTGTCCAATTTCTTACACCTATTGATTTCGGATCGATTCCAAAACTTGGGCAACATCATAATAAGGTGGGAGGAGTCATTTGGTGAGTTTGGAGTGAAATCCAATAGCTAGAACTAAGCAAAACACCAACCACTCCATGTAAGGAACGAACTGGGTGCGAACTTGAATTGTCCAATTTCTTACACCTATTGATTTCGGATCGATTCCAAAACTTGGGCAACATCATAATAAGGTGGGAGGAGTCATTTGGTGAGTTTGGAGTGAAATCCAATCGCTAGAACTAAGCAAAACACCAACCACTCCATGTAAGGAACGAACTGGGTGCGAACTTGAATTGTCCAATTTCTTACACCTATTGATTTCGGATCGATTCCAAAACTTGGGCAACATCATAATAAGGTGGGAGGAGTCATTTGGTGAGTTTGGAGTGAAATCCAATAGCTAGAACTAAGCAAAACACCAACCACTCCATGTAAGGAACGAACTGGGTGCGAACTTGAATTGTCCAATTTCTTACACCTATTGATTTCGGATCGATTCCAAAACTTGGGCAACATCATAATAAGGTGGGAGGAGTCATTTGGTGAGTTTGGAGTGAAATCCAATAGCTAGAACTATTGAAAACACCAACCACTCCATGTAAGGAACGAACATGGGTGCGAACTTGAATTGTCCAATTTCTTACACCTATTGATTTCGGATCGATTCCAAAACTTGGGCAACATCATAATGAGGTGGGAGGAGTCATTTGGTTAGTTTGGAGTGAAATCCAATAGCTAGAACTAATGCAAAACACCAACCACTCCATGTAAGGAACGAACTGGGTGCGAACTTGAATTGTCCAATTTCTTACACCTATTGATTTCGGATCGATTCCAAAACTTGGGCAACATCATAATAAGGTGGAAGGAGTCATTTGGTGAGTTTGGAGTGAAATCCAATCGCTAGAACTATTGAAAACACCAACCACTCCATGTAAGGAACGAACTGGGTGCGAACTTGAATTGTCCAATTTCTTACACCTATTGATTTCGGATCGATTCCAAAACTTGGGCAACATCATAATAAGGTGGAAGGAGTCATTTGGTGAGTTTGGAGTGAAATCCAATCGCTAGAACTATTGAAAACACCAACCACTCCATGTAAGGAACGAACTGGGTGCGAACTTGAATTGTCCAATTTCTTACACCTATTGATTTCGGATCGATTCCAAAACTTGGGCAACATCATAATAAGGTGGGAGGAGTCATTTGGTGAGTTTGGAGTGAAATCCAATAGCTAGAACTAAGCAAAACACCAACCACTCCATGTAAGGAACGAACTGGGTGCGAACTTGAATTGTCCAATTTCTTACACCTATTGATTTCGGATCGATTCCAAAACTTGGGCAACATCATAATGAGGTGGGAGGAGTCATTTGGTGAGTTTGGAGTGAAATCCAATAGCTAGAACTAAGCAAAACACCAACCACTCCATGTAAGGAACGAACTGGGTGCGAACTTGAATTGTCCAATTTCTTACACCTATTGATTTCGGATCGATTCCAAAACTTGGGCAACATCATAATAAGGTGGGAAGGAGTCATTTGGTGAGTTTGGAGTGAAATCCAATCGCTAGAACTATTGAAAACACCAACCACTCCATGTAAGGAACGAACTAGGGTGCGAACTTGAATTGTCCAATTTCTTACACCTATTGATTTCGGATCGATTCCAAAACTTGGGCAACATCATAATGAGGTGGGAGGAGTCATTTGGTTAGTTTGGAGTGAAATCCAATAGCTAGAACTAAGCAAAACACCAACCACTCCATGTAAGGAACGAACTGGGTGCGAACTTGAATTGTCCAATTTCTTACACCTATTGATTTCGGATCGATTCCAAAACTTGGGCAACATCATAATAAGGTGGGAGGAGTCATTTGGTGAGTTTGGAGTGAAATCCAATAGCTAGAACTAAGCAAAACACCAACCACTCCATGTAAGGAACGAACTGGGTGCGAACTTGAATTGTCCAATTTCTTACACCTATTGATTTCGGATCGATTCCAAAACTTGGGCAACATCATAATGAGGTGGGAGGAGTCATTTGGTGAGTTTGGAGTGAAATCCAATAGCTAGAACTAAGCAAAACACCAACCACTCCATGTAAGGAACGAACTGGGTGCGAACTTGAATTGTCCAATTTCTTACACCTATTGATTTCGGATCGATTCCAAAACTTGGGCAACATCATAATATGGTGGAAGGAGTCATTTGGTGAGTTTGGAGTGAAATCCAATCGCTAGAACTATTGAAAACACCAACCACTCCATGTAAGGAACGAACTGGGTGCGAACTTGAATTGTCCAATTTCTTACACCTATTGATTTCGGATCGATTCCAAAACTTGGGCAACATCATAATAAGGTGGGAGGAGTCATTTGGTGAGTTTGGAGTGAAATCCAATCGCTAGAACTAAGCAAAACACCAACCACTCCATGTAAGGAACGAACTGGGTGCGAACTTGAATTGTCCAATTTCTTACACCTATTGATTTCGGATCGATTCCAAAACTTGGGCAACATCATAATGAGGTGGGAGGAGTCATTTGGTGAGTTTGGAGTGAAATCCAATAGCTAGAACTAAGCAAAACACCAACCACTCCATGTAAGGAACGAACTGGGTGCGAACTTGAATTGTCCAATTTCTTACACCTATTGATTTCGGATCGATTCCAAAACTTGGGCAACATCATAATAAGGTGGGAGGAGTCATTTGGTGAGTTTGGAGTGAAATCCAATAGCTAGAACTATTGAAAACACCAACCACTCCATGTAAGGAACGAACTAGGGTGCGAACTTGAATTGTCCAATTTCTTACACCTATTGATTTCGGATCGATTCCAAAACTTGGGCAACATCATAATAAGGTGGGAGGAGTCATTTGGTGAGTTTGGAGTGAAATCCAATCGCTAGAACTAATGCAAAACACCAACCACTCCATGTAAGGAACGAACAGGGTGCGAACTTGAATTGTCCAATTTCTTACACCTATTGATTTCGGATCGATTCCAAAACTTGGGCAACATCATAATAAGGTGGGAGGAGTCATTTGGTGAGTTTGGAGTGAAATCCAATCGCTAGAACTAAGCAAAACACCAACCACTCCATGTAAGGAACGAACTGGGTGCGAACTTGAATTGTCCAATTTCTTACACCTATTGATTTCGGATCGATTCCAAAACTTGGGCAACATCATAATAAGGTGGGAGGAGTCATTTGGTTAGTTTGGAGTGAAATCCAATAGCTAGAACTAAGCAAAACACCAACCACTCCATGTAAGGAACGAACTGGGTGCGAACTTGAATTGTCCAATTTCTTACACCTATTGATTTCGGATCGATTCCAAAACTTGGGCAACATCATAATAAGGTGGAGGAGTCATTTGGTGAGTTTGGAGTGAAATCCAATCGCTAGAACTATTGCAAAACACCAACCACTCCATGTAAGGAACGAACTAGGGTGCGAACTTGAATTGTCCAATTTCTTACACCTATTGATTTCGGATCGATTCCAAAACTTGGGCAACATCATAATAAGGTGGGAGGAGTCATTTGGTGAGTTTGGAGTGAAATCCAATAGCTAGAACTAAGCAAAACACCAACCACTCCATGTAAGGAACGAACTGGGTGCGAACTTGAATTGTCCAATTTCTTACACCTATTGATTTCGGATCGATTCCAAAACTTGGGCAACATCATAATAAGGTGGAAGGAGTCATTTGGTGAGTTTGGAGTGAAATCCAATCGCTAGAACTATTGAAAACACCAACCACTCCATGTAAGGAACGAACAGGGTGCGAACTTGAATTGTCCAATTTCTTACACCTATTGATTTCGGATCGATTCCAAAACTTGGGCAACATCATAATAAGGTGGAAGGAGTCATTTGGTGAGTTTGGAGTGAAATCCAATCGCTAGAACTATTGAAAACACCAACCACTCCATGTAAGGAACGAACAGGGTGCGAACTTGAATTGTCCAATTTCTTACACCTATTGATTTCGGATCGATTCCAAAACTTGGGCAACATCATAATAAGGTGGGAGGAGTCATTTGGTGAGTTTGGAGTGAAATCCAATCGCTAGAACTAAGCAAAACACCAACCACTCCATGTAAGGAACGAACTGGGTGCGAACTTGAATTGTCCAATTTCTTACACCTATTGATTTCGGATCGATTCCAAAACTTGGGCAACATCATAATGAGGTGGGAGGAGTCATTTGGTGAGTTTGGAGTGAAATCCAATCGCTAGAACTAAGCAAAACACCAACCACTCCATGTAAGGAACGAACTGGGTGCGAACTTGAATTGTCCAATTTCTTACACCTATTGATTTCGGATCGATTCCAAAACTTGGGCAACATCATAATAAGGTGGAAGGAGTCATTTGGTGAGTTTGGAGTGAAATCCAATCGCTAGAACTAATGCAAAACACCAACCACTCCATGTAAGGAACGAACAGGGTGCGAACTTGAATTGTCCAATTTCTTACACCTATTGATTTCGGATCGATTCCAAAACTTGGGCAACATCATAATAAGGTGGGAGGAGTCATTTGGTGAGTTTGGAGTGAAATCCAATAGCTAGAACTATTGAAAACACCAACCACTCCATGTAAGGAACGAACTAGGGTGCGAACTTGAATTGTCCAATTTCTTACACCTATTGATTTCGGATCGATTCCAAAACTTGGGCAACATCATAATAAGGTGGGAGGAGTCATTTGGTGAGTTTGGAGTGAAATCCAATCGCTAGAACTAAGCAAAACACCAACCACTCCATGTAAGGAACGAACTGGGTGCGAACTTGAATTGTCCAATTTCTTACACCTATTGATTTCGGATCGATTCCAAAACTTGGGCAACATCATAATAAGGTGGGAGGAGTCATTTGGTGAGTTTGGAGTGAAATCCAATCGCTAGAACTAAGCAAAACACCAACCACTCCATGTAAGGAACGAACTGGGTGCGAACTTGAATTGTCCAATTTCTTACACCTATTGATTTCGGATCGATTCCAAAACTTGGGCAACATCATAATAAGGTGGGAGGAGTCATTTGGTGAGTTTGGAGTGAAATCCAATCGCTAGAACTATTGAAAACACCAACCACTCCATGTAAGGAACGAACTAGGGTGCGAACTTGAATTGTCCAATTTCTTACACCTATTGATTTCGGATCGATTCCAAAACTTGGGCAACATCATAATAAGGTGGGAGGAGTCATTTGGTGAGTTTGGAGTGAAATCCAATCGCTAGAACTAAGCAAAACACCAACCACTCCATGTAAGGAACGAACTGGGTGCGAACTTGAATTGTCCAATTTCTTACACCTATTGATTTCGGATCGATTCCAAAACTTGGGCAACATCATAATGAGGTGGGAGGAGTCATTTGGTAGTTTGGAGTGAAATCCAATCGCTAGAACTAAGCAAAACACCAACCACTCCATGTAAGGAACGAACTAGGGTGCGAACTTGAATTGTCCAATTTCTTACACCTATTGATTTCGGATCGATTCCAAAACTTGGGCAACATCATAATAAGGTGGGAGGAGTCATTTGGTGAGTTTGGAGTGAAATCCAATCGCTAGAACTAAGCAAAACACCAACCACTCCATGTAAGGAACGAACTGGGTGCGAACTTGAATTGTCCAATTTCTTACACCTATTGATTTCGGATCGATTCCAAAACTTGGGCAACATCATAATAAGGTGGGAGGAGTCATTTGGTGAGTTTGGAGTGAAATCCAATAGCTAGAACTATTGAAAACACCAACCACTCCATGTAAGGAACGAACAGGGTGCGAACTTGAATTGTCCAATTTCTTACACCTATTGATTTCGGATCGATTCCAAAACTTGGGCAACATCATAATAAGGTGGAAGGAGTCATTTGGTGAGTTTGGAGTGAAATCCAATCGCTAGAACTAAGCAAAACACCAACCACTCCATGTAAGGAACGAACTGGGTGCGAACTTGAATTGTCCAATTTCTTACACCTATTGATTTCGGATCGATTCCAAAACTTGGGCAACATCATAATAAGGTGGGAGGAGTCATTTGGTGAGTTTTGAGTGAAATCCAATCGCTAGAACTAAGCAAAACACCAACCACTCCATCTAAGGAACGAACTGGGTGCGAACTTGAATTGTCCAATTTCTTACACCTATTGATTTCGGATCGATTCCAAAACTTGGGCAACATCATAATGAGGTGGGAGGAGTCATTTGGTGAGTTTGGAGTGAAATCCAATAGCTAGAACTATTGAAAACACCAACCACTCCATGTAAGGAACGAACAGGGTGCGAACTTGAATTGTCCAATTTCTTACACCTATTGATTTCGGATCGATTCCAAAACTTGGGCAACATCATAATAAGGTGGAAGGAGTCATTTGGTGAGTTTGGAGTGAAATCCAATCGCTAGAACTAAGCAAAACACCAACCACTCCATGTAAGGAACGAACTGGGTGCGAACTTGAATTGTCCAATTTCTTACACCTATTGATTTCGCAAAAAAATAAAATAAATAATAATAATAATAATAATAAATAACTTCTTCTTTTCTTCATCTTCTTCATCATCTTCATCTTCATCATCATCATGGCTTGCCTTTATTTTCTCGCACTTGTAGAATCTGCAGCAGCTCTACATGGTCCTCATTCTTTCTCTGCAGTTCTTCCACATACTGATTGGCACAGTAGAGCCGCTTCTGCAAGTCCGCCACCCTAGCCTTCAAGGAAGCCACCTCCTCGCTCAGTGCTCCACACTCTCGTGTTCTTGCTAGTAGGCGCAAGCCCAGATTTGTGGCCGAGACCGCTTGGAGCGCGGTAAAAGTGTGGGACTCATCCACTGCCTCCTTGTCAGACCTGTGTGCTATATGCCAATGATCTGCCGGTGTGAGCTTGCTGCCAATCATACCTCCCAGCAGCACTGCTCTGTTCGGCCTTGCCTCAACTCTGTTCGGCCTTGCCTCAGCACAGATCGGTATTGCCTCAGCAAAGTTTGATGCCGTGCCGTGATGATATGAAGAGTTTGGGAAGACAAGGATTGGAGGAGCCCTTATCTGGGCATTCGGTGGTGCAAGTGATAACTCATGGTTGAGATCATCAAGGTGAGTGCATGAGGATGCCATTGTTTTGTTTCTGAATTTTTTTGATGTTTTTCCTTAAGTTTGCAGGAAGAAATGTAGGGTATCATCCGTTTGTAGATGCGTGCTTTAAATAGACATATGCTGATGAGGGTGCCAACACCATTTCGGATTTCCCGGGCATGCTCGACCTAATCGCTTCAAGGGGGAGCACCTTTACTTTCACTTTACTTTTCTTTTTTCCGTGTTTTCTGGTGTTTTATGTTTTTGCCCGTTACTTTCATTTTCTAGAGCCTTGTGTTTTTTTTGCCTTCACCTTTCGGCTTTCATCTTTATTTTATTTTAGTTAGGGAACTGTGCTTCCTTTTCCGTTTGTCGTCTTCGTTTGATTTAAGTTTAGGAAGTGTGCTTTCTTTTCCGTTTTCTTTTTCCTTCTGCAATTTTACTCTTTTATTTCCAAAACAAAATAACAAAAAAAAAACTTAAAAACAACAATAATGTAGTAGAAATCATTTCTTCACAGTGCTCGGTGTCTCGACCATTGGAGCTTTGAGTTTGGCCCTCTGGCTGTCCTCTTCCTGGGCTTCTTGCACAGCCTCTTGGGGCTCACCACTTGAGCTCCCAAAGATCGCAATCTTAGCTTGAGCGTAATTACTCTCGCGATCTACTTTCTTGCGTTTACCCGGTCGGTCTAGGTCCTCCAGCTGCTTTCGCATATCGCGAGAGTACAACTCTACCATTTTTGATAGGTTTTTATTCTCGTCCCGCAATACTTCTAGCTGGTGTCGATTCACCTCCACTATCCTTGCCCTCTCCCTTTTCAAGCTTTTTATAGCAGTCTGGCACTCTTCAACCATACTTCGCTCCGCCGCCAACTGACCTTTCAGCACCTCTACCTCATGGGACTTCGCAAGTAGGCGATGACCCAAACTTGCGACACATGCTGTACTCTGCACGCTCAGTGCCATGGCATCACTCGCGACCCGATTATCATCCCTTGTGGCCAGCACACGTATATCTTTAGGAGTCACTAAATTTCTGCCTACTCCAATGGCAACATCGTTGTCCAGGAGTATTGAGTCATTGACAGTCACAGGCCCCCTTGCGGAGGCAAAGTAGGGCACCCATACTGGTACCGCTGTTTGGCCCCATGTCTAAGTCGGTGGAGCTAGGTTAAGATCCAACGAAAATGGGTAGTTAGAGGCCATTTGATTTCTCACTCGTTTTTTTTTTTTCTTCTTTCCTTCTTTTCTCTTTTGTGTGTTTCTGAGTTTGTGTTTTTTTTACCCTTTCTTTTTACCTTTTATAGACTTAGTCTGCTAAACCCTAGCCGCTGCGGTTCTGAGTTCTGTGCGGCCCTTACGGCTTATCTCTATGTCGCCGCACCCGTTTCCCAACTCCCCTTAATTGCATTTTCACCTTTCACCACCTTCAAAGTGAAAAAGTCGTCCCGCTTCACCCAAGAGGCCAATAATTCTGGCTTGGGGGATGTGACAGCTGCCTCTGCACGCCGACACGTCCCTCACTTCTTTTACCCGTGACTTCCCAAAAACCAAGGCATCATGGACCACACTCTTTCTTTTCATAAATCCCGCCTTCGCACTCCCAATTCACTTGTCATCTTAAAAAAAAAAAAAAATTAAAAAACGTGTGGGCTTCAGATTTCTTTGTGGGTCAGGTTTTCACCGTTGTTAGGTTTCAAAGTGTGTTAACTTCTTTTGGGTTGGGCTTTCAATCGTTTGGGTTTTGGTTTGTGTAAGACTGTTTGTTTAGGGCTTTCTGTTTCGAGTGTTTTACTTTTTCGTTTCTTTTTTTTTTTATTTCTTTGTTTGTTTTGTAATTTTTATTTTGTAATTATTTTATTTTTGTATTTTAATTCTTGTGTGTTTTGTGATTTTATATTTACTTTAGTACCTTTCATTTCTTGTTATGACATTGCTTGTTCCTAATTTTTAAACATTGAGGACAATGTTCGTTTCTAGGTTTGGGGGTATTGGAGTTTACCAAGTAAATTTAGTTTTTCTTATAAAAAAAAAAAATTTCATTAATTTCTTGCTTGTTTTTCTTTTTCTATATTTTGAGTCTTGTTTTGTTTTGAGTCACTTTCCGAACACTTATGATGAGATTGTGATAAATGTTTACATGACTTAAATGAAAATTGAATTTTATTTATTATTTATTTATTTTTCCTTGTAAATTTTTATTATAAAAAAAAATATATATATATTTAATTTGGCATCGTTCTAGCATGATATGTTTGAAACCTACTTTGCACTTGCCATTTGTTTCATAATTTTCCAATTAAAGGATTTGCATGACCTAAAGAATTGTATCAAGCATAAATTAGACTTATATAACCAGATAATGTGAGCTTTTGAGCCTTGTGCTTCATTTCATGAGTGTTATACACATACTCTTATTTTCTTGTCATCAAAGTTGTTGTTTGATCTCATTATTCTTTGATTTGGTTGAACACTTAAAAGTTATTCATTCTTATGCAATTTGATTTCATGACATTTAAGAAATGATATTAAGGCCCTCTTTGGACCGTTTGTGCCTTTCAAGCTAACCTTATGCATGCTTAAGCATGATTTTCCATTGTTAACCATTTTGAGCCTACGTGTAAACCTTTTCTTTCATTTTACCAATTATATTTCCTCACCTTAGCCCGAAAAACAAATATTTACCTTTCTAAGGAACTCATGAGCTCTAATTCGGATGTGTTTTTCATGCTAAGTTTGGGAAGGGATATTACATTTTAAAAAAAAAAGAAAAAAAGAAATTCACACAATTGGTGAAAGAAAAGAAAAAAAGAAGAAGTTGTGATTAAATGGTGGTTGATTGAAATTCATTTTTGGGCCTTCAAAAATAATTGTTGTAATTGTTGTTTACCAACATGAGTTGGTCCAAGTGGAAGGGGCTTGGATCCTTTAAACAAGAGGTCCTGGGTTCGATCCCAGGCACTTGCGAATAGAGCAAACTTTGTTGGGAGAGGTCCCCGCTTTGCGCCTGATCGTACCTCGAGGGATTTAGTCTCCGCAGTCGCGCGGGGGATACCTTGGGAAACCAAAAAATAATTGTTGTTTGGAAAGGAGTGTAAACCATTGTAAATGAAGGTATAAGGAGTTTGATCATGTAAAAGAAAAAAAATCTAATCGTGATGATTCGAAGTCTTGTAAACTATTATTTTATGCTCTTACATTTTGAGTTCCTTGGACTTTGTATTATCCATACCTTTCATTTCTCACTCACCTTACACCCTTGGCCCCATTACAACCTATAATAAAGACCTAAATTGATCTTAAATGTCATATGGTTGAATTGCATGCATTTTCTTACTTTTAAGTGTTTGGCATCTTTCTTGAGATCATATTAATGCAAGTTCTTCATCTTCCTATTTTTGAGTTAAGTCCCTTATGATTTAACTCTAATCTCATGTTTATAACTGAGTGTTGCATTGTAGCCCTCTTCTGAGTGATTCATTTGTGAGAGGACAACTTTGGTGTGATTTGAAGTTGCATTTGTGCTTGGTATGATTTTTGAAATTGTGTGAAAACTAAGATTGGGCAATTTGTTGCATTTGGCTATCACACTACTACACTTTGAGCATGTTGTGTTTTGAACGTTCCCGCCTTGTAAATAATATCTAAAATTGAGCTTTTAACTTTTGAGTCATGTGCATGAGTCATTTCTTTTCAGAAAATGTTCGGAAAGATTGTTTTGAGTTTTATTTTTACTTTTTTTTGTAATTGTGTTTCTTTTATTTTGCTTAAGGACTAACACTTTTTTTTTTTTTTTAAGTTTTCTAATTACTTTGTTTTATAGAGTCAGTGAAACGTTTGTGGGTATCGTATCTGTTAAACCCTCAGGAGACACAACTCCTCCTACTAGGGATGCCTAGAGGTTTAAAGGCTTGTTGCATATGCTCAATGCAATCGAGTACCTGCGGAAGTGGTTTAGTTAACTTCTTGTTTTGTTTTTAACTTTGGTTTGTGTTGTTTTGCTCGAGAACTAGCAAAATCTAGGTTTGGGGGTATTTGATCGGTTCATAATTGTATATCATTTTGTACCCTTCTAGCTTATGATTTGGTTATGTTTTTGAGTTAAACTTGTGCTTTTAATCCTTTTTGTGTTTATCTTTCAATTCATTGAGCTTTAGGTAACAATGATGGCTTTGGATAGGAAATGATGAAATTCATGCAAGTTAAGGCCTGATTTGGGTGAATGGAAGAAGAGCTTAAAGACAAACTCAATTTGGCTACAACTCCTTGCCAGCCCAGTTTCGTAGGTCAATTTCTTGGCCTTGGATGAGCATGTTATGGGGCTCGAATGAGGTGATGATCTTCATGAAAATTGTTCCAATGGGTGTCTAGTACAACATATCCAAATTTCAGCCCCATTGGATACGTTTTGAGACCTATGGCCTTCCTACACAAAAACAGGTTCAGAAAACTCGTTTTTTTCAGCAACCAAAAGGCAACCACATGGGTTGGCAGCAAAACTGATCACCTTTGAACCCATGTGAAGAAAGCTTGTGCAGCAGAAAAATATGAAGGATGCTGGGGGAATTAGTTTGGAGTCATTTGGTTAGTTTGGAGTGAAATCCAATAGCTAGAACTAAGCAAAACACCAACCACTCAATGTAAGGAACGAACTGGGTGCGAACTTGAATTGTCCAATTTCTTACACCTATTGATTTCAGATCCATTCCAAAACTTGGGCAACAACATAATGAGGTGGGAGGCGTCATTTGGTTAGTTTGGAGTGAAATCCAATAGCTAGAACTACTGAAAACACCAACCACTCCATGTAAGGAACGAACAGGGTGCGAACTTGAATTGTCTAATTTCTTACACCTATTGATTTCGGATCAATTCCAAAACTTGGGCAACATCATAATGAGGTGGGAGGAGTCTTTTGGTTAGTTTGGAGTGAAATCCAATAGCTAAAACTATTGAAAACACCAACCACTCCATGTAAGGAACGAACAGGGTGCGAACTTGAATTGTCCAATTTCTTACACCTATTGATTTCGGATCGATTCCAAAACTTGGGCAACATCATAATGAGGTGGGAGGAGTCATTTGGTTAGTTTGGAGTGAAATCCAATAGCTATAACTAAGCAAAACACCAACCACTCCATGTAAGGAACGAACAAGGTGCGAACTTGAATTGTCCAATTTCTTACACCTATTGATTTCGGATCGATTCCAAAAATTGGGCAACATCATAATAAGGTGGAAGGAGTCATTTGGTGAGTTTGGAGTGAAATCCAATAGCTAGAACTAAGCAAAACACCAACCACTCCATGTAAGGAACGAACTGGGTGCGAACTTGAATTGTTCAATTTCTTACACCTATTGCTTTCGGATCGATTCCAAAACTTGGGCAACATCATAATAAGGTGGGAGGAGTCATTCGGTGCGTTTTGAGTGAAATCCAATCGGTAGAACTAAGCAAAACACCAACCACTCCATCTAAGGAACGAACTGGGTGCGAACTTGAATTGTCCCATTTCTTACACCTATTGATTTTGGATCGATTCCAAAACTTGGGCAACATCATAATAAAGTGGGAGGAGTCATTTGGTGTGTTTTGAGTGAAATCCAATCGCTAGAACAAAGTAAAACACCAACCACTCCATCTAAGGAACGAACTGGGTGCGAACTTGAACGGTCCCATTTCTTACACCTATTGATTTCGCATCGATTCCAAAACTTGGGCAACATCATAATAACGTGGGAGGAGTCATTTGGTTAGTTTGGAGTGAAATCCAGTAGCTAGAACAAAGCAAAACACCAACCACTCCATGTAAGGAACGAACTGGGTGCGAACTTGAATTGTTCAATTTCTTACACCTATTGCTTTCGGATCGATTCCAAAACTTGGGCAACATCATAATATGGTGGCAGGAGTCATTTGGTGAGTTTGGAGGGAAATCCAATCGCTAGAACTAAGCAAAACACCAACCACTCCATGTAAGGAACGAACTGGGTGCGAACTTGAATTGTCCAATTTCTTACACCTATTGATTTCGGATCGATTCCAAAACTTGGGCAACATCATAATATGGTGGCAGGAGTCATTTGGTGAGTTTGGAGTGAAATCCAATCGCTAGAACTAAGCAAAACACCAACCACTCCATGTAAGGAACGAACTGGGTGCGAACTTGAATTGTTCAATTTCTTACACCTATTGCTTTCGGATCGATTCCAAAACTTGGGCAACATCATAATAAGGTGGGAGGAGTCATTCGGTGCGTTTTGAGTGAAATCCAATCGGTAGAACTAAGCAAAACACCAACCACTCCATCTAAGGAACGAACTGGGTGCGAACTTGAATTGTCCCATTTCTTACACCTATTGATTTTGGATCGATTCCAAAACTTGGGCAACATCATAATAAAGTGGGAGGAGTCATTTGGTGTGTTTTGAGTGAAATCCAATCGCTAGAACAAAGTAAAACACCAACCACTCCATCTAAGGAACGAACTGGGTGCGAACTTGAACGGTCCCATTTCTTACACCTATTGATTTCGCATCGATTCCAAAACTTGGGCAACATCATAATAACGTGGGTGGAGTCATTTGGTTAGTTTGGAGTGAAATCCAGTAGCTAGAACAAAGCAAAACACCAACCACTCCATGTAAGGAACGAACTGGGTGCGAACTTGAATTGTTCAATTTCTTACACCTATTGCTTTCGGATCGATTCCAAAACTTGGGCAACATCATAATATGGTGGCAGGAGTCATTTGGTGAGTTTGGAGGGAAATCCAATCGCTAGAACTAAGCAAAACACCAACCACTCCATGTAAGGAACGAACTGGGTGCGAACTTGAATTGTCCAATTTCTTACACCTATTGATTTCGGATCGATTCCAAAACTTGGGCAACATCATAATATGGTGGCAGGAGTCATTTGGTGAGTTTGGAGTGAAATCCAATCGCTAGAACTAAGCAAAACACCAACCACTCCATGTAAGGAACGAACTGGGTGCGAACTTGAATTGTCCAATTTCTTACACCTATTGCTTTCGGATCGATTCCAAAACTTGGGCAACATCATAATATGGTGGGAGGAGTCATTTCGTGAGTTTTGAGTGAAATCCAATCGCTAGAACTATGCAATACACCAACCACTCCAATTCGGAACGAACTGTCTTCGAACTTGAATTGTCCAATTTCTTACCCATAGTGATTTCCGATCGAGTCCAGAACTTGGGCATCATCATAATATGGTGGGAGGAGTCATTTGGTGAGTTTTGAGTGAAATCCAATCGCTAGAACTATGGAATACACCAACCACTCGTATAAGGAACGAACTGCCTTAGAACCTGAATTGTCCAATTTCTTGCCCCTATTGATTTCCGATCGAGCCCAAAACTTGGGCATCCCCATAATATGGTGGGAGGAGTCATTTGGTGAGTTTTGAGTGAAATCCAATTGCTAGAACTACGGAATACACCAACCACTCCTATAAGGAACAAACTACCTTTGAACCTGAATTGTTCAATTTCTTACCCATAGTGATTTCCGATCGAGTCCAGAACTTGGGCATCATCATAATATGGTGGGAGGAATCATTTGATGGGTTTTGAGTGAAATCCAAATTGCTAGAACTACGTAATACACCAACCACTCCTACATGGAACGAACTGCCTTTGAACCTGAATTGTCCAATTTCTTACCCATAGTGATTTCCGATCGAGTCCAGAACTTGGGCATCATCATAATATGGTGGGAGGAATCATTTGGTGGGTTTTGAGTGAAATCCAAACGCTAGAACTACGTAATACACCAACCACTCCTACATGGAACGAACTGCCTTTGAACCTGAATTGTCCAATTTCTTACCCCTATTGATTTCCGATTGAGCCCAAAACTTGGGCATCATCATAATATGGCGGGAGGAGTCATTTGGTGAGTTTTGAGTGAAATCCAATCGCTAGAACTATGCAATACACCAACCACTCCAATTCGGAACGAACTGCCTTCAAACTTGAATTGTCCAATTTCTTACCCCTGTGGAATTCTGATCGAGCCCAAAACTTGGGCATCATCATAATGTGGTGGGAGGAGTCATTTGGTGAGTTTTGGGTGAAATCCAATCGCAAGAACTACGTAATACCCCAACCACTCCTATAAGGAACGAACTGCCTTTGAACCTGAATTGTCCAATTTCTTTCCCCTATTGATTTCCGATCGAGCCCAAAACTTGGGCATCACCATAATATGGTGGGAGGAGTCAATTGGTGAGTTTTGAGTGAAATCCAATCGCTAGAACTACGGAATACACCAACACCAACCACTCCTATAAGGAACGAACTGCCTATGAGACTGAATTGCCCAATTTCTTACCCCTATTAATTTCCGATGGTGCCCAAAACTTGGGCGTCATCATAATATGGCGGGAGGAGTCATTCACTACTACAAAAATGGAAAAAGACGACCACAAAAAGACGACGGTATAAGATAAAACCGTCGTTGTATTTAAACAGACGACGGTATTAAAAAAACCCGTCGTGGATAAGTTCCTTACTGTTGAATATTTTTAAAAGACGACGCATACAAATAAAAAAGCGTCGTTTTTAAAAAAGGATTTCTTCAGAGATAAAATCTGACCAAAAAACAACGACAGCAGGTATGAATCCACCGACGTAGAAAATAAAGACGACAGTTCACCAAAAAACCTGCCGTGTTAACTCCTACCTAAACACGACCAACTGTTCTTAATCCGCGTCGTATAATATAATGGAATCCACGTCTGTATACTACGACGGTGCATTCTCTGTAAACCGCCGACTTATTATTTTGGAGTATACTGCGACGGTACCTACAACACTACTGTCATTTTTATTTACCACGTCCTAAGTTCAAATTACCGTCGTATTTGTTTAGTTTATATGTTTGCCTTCTCTGTAAACCGCCGTCTTATTTTTATAGCTTTTTAAAATTAATTAATTTTTCTTTTATTTTGGTAATATCTTTCTTAACACAAAACAAAATTTAATTCTCAATCCTCAACAACATTTTCATCTTAAAAGGCAAAATCTCTTCGTGTTAAATATTGATCAATATTTACACAATATATGTACACAAATTTGGCAAATACATCGTGGTTTCTTTTCTGCCTTCACCCTCAGCTTGTTCAACTGTTTCTTCCTCTCATATGCAAGCTGGGCCCTCTTTTTCCTCTTGTTCTCAAGCTCCTGCACAGCCACAGATGAATATCTAATAATTTCATAAAATCAAAATCAACAAAGTATGAAAAGCTCACTCCTCGATTCCCATTTTCATCAAAATCAACTGTTTCTTCAAAACTCCTGTGTAGCAAGGGTGGAACCAGACTTAGAACCTGTTGTGGGTTGTGCCCTCGTATGCCTTCAAACGGGCAAGTGCGGCTGCAAACCCATGCAGGTTCTAAGGCTGGTTCCACCCATGCTACACAGGAGGAATGATTCTGCAAACCCATGGGAAGTGAGGAATTATTCTGCAAACCCATTTGCTTTCAGAAAGACAATTTTTTGTGAGGGTTAAAAAACGCGTGAAAAAATGCTATTTAAACAAAATAACCGTAAATATCCACGTCGGTTATAATATAAATACCGACGTCATATTTGAATAATCAACATCATAACTACATCGGAAATCCAAAAGTCATTTGGCGCGTATTAAAAAGATAACTACATCGGAAATCCAAAAGTCATTTGGCGAGTATTAAAAAGAGAACGACGTCGTTTTATTAAAATACCACGTCGTTTTATCAGAACCCAAAGTAACCACGTCGGTTTATTAAAATACACAGTCGTTGAATTTATAAGTACAACGTCAGTTTAGAGAAAAAAAGCGCCGTCATAACCACGTCGGAAATCCAAAAGTCATTTGGCGCGTATTAAAAAGAGAACGACGTTGTTTTCAGAACTGCAAAGTAACCACGTCGGTTTATTAAAATACACAGTCGTTGAAATTACAAGTACATCGTCAGTTTAGAGAAAAAAAGCGCCGTCATAACCACATTGGAATTCCAAAAGTCTTTCGGCAGTTGTGATAACCACGTCATTTATGAATTATCTACCGTCGTTATACCTAAATAATACAGCGGTTTTTTAATAACAACGTCATTGTATTGAACTCTGGGAAAATATATAAACTTTTCGTCACCTGACCTAATATTTTACGGTTTTCTCTTCCCGATAAAGTATCGTAGTTTCCCTCTCATTTCCCAAATCACCATTTTCGTCACCTGACCTAGCATCATCGTCTGAATCATCGTCTTCATCTCCAAATCACCATTTTGGTCTTCGTCTTCGTCGGAAGGAAACATTTCTTTGCACGCCGGTGTTATTCAAGGTTTTTTCTCACTCTCTTCCCTTTTTTTACTTTTCATTTGCATGCCGTAGTTGTCTGGAAACAAGATTCTGTCAAATTGAAGAAATCTTTCACTGGTTTTGATTAAATACATAAGTAGATACACTCACGACGCCAAAAGACGACAGTTCTGTCTTGTTTTCGAAGATAGAATGGACACACCACGACGGCCGTAATGCAAACTGCACGACGGTGGCTAAAAACCGTCATGGTGTGACAATTAATACGTCGGAAACAAGATAAAACCGTCGTCTAGTGAGAGAAGAACACTCGTTTTGTAATTTTAAACCACATCGGTTATTTTAATAACCGACGTAGTTTATGAACATTTACGTCATGAAATATATAAAACCGTCGTCTTATTTTCATTCATGATCTACGAGACTGTTTAATAGGACGTCACGTTTTTAGTGTTACCGTCGTTGTTTTGTATTATTACGTCGTTTCTTTTTAATAACCGACGTTGTTTTCCTGGCAGATTAATTAAAAATGGTTTCGGAATCTCAAAACAAGGAAGCTGAAGCGTCAAAGGCCAAAGCAGGTTCAATGGCACAAGGGGATGAACCCAAAACAGGTTCAATGGAAGTTGAAAAATCAACTCAAAGCAAACCCTCGAAGAGGATGAGATTTTCCTCAACCTCAGAGAAAGACTCGAGCACAGCCACATTTGTTGAGGAGCCAACATCTGGCCGCGGTATCAGCACAATGAGCCGTGTTGTGAAGAGGAAAATTGAGAAGGTTAAGCCTGTGGTTGAGTTCAATAAAGATGGCAAACCACATGGCAAGGCTGCTGTTGAGATGCAGTCTTTCATTGGTGTTTTGGCACGCACCAGAGTCCCTCTTGTGGACAAGAAATGGAAACAATTACCCAAGGACGTGAAGGAGCAGATTTCGGAAGCTGTTCAAATGTCCTATGTTATTGGGGATAGTTACAAGAACTTGGTCTTGCAGTCTGCCGCCAAAAAATGGAAGGATTTCAAGTATAACGTAACTAGGCAGTATATCCTTCCTTACGCACATGACAGGGAGAGGTTAAGAGAAATCCCTGTGCTTTATAAGTTCATAGAGAAATCGCAATGGGATGCCTTCGTAGTTTCAAGGTTAACCCCTGATTTTGAGGCTAAGCATGCTGAGCAGAAGGAGAGGAGGGAGAAATTGGAGTACAACCATAGGTTGTCTAGAAAAGGGTATGTTGGTTTGACGGACCAATTGGTAGAAACCATGCCCGAAGGTCAAGAAATCGATCGAGCTGTTCTGTGGAAGAAAGCAAGAGAAGATAAAACAGGAAACATCCCTGATCCAAAGACTGCAGAGAAGGCAAAACTAATCGTAAGTCTCACTAACTCTGTTCTAAATTTGAAAAACAGAGTGTTTTATTTTGGTATAGACGTCGTTTATCTTTAAATAAGCGACGTTATAAAATGAACACCACGACGGGCTTAATTTACGGACGTTTAAAAATGAATAGGACGTCGGTTTTTGAATAAAGTAGATGTCTAGATAGAATTAATACGACGGATTAAATTATTCTATGAACTGCATTTTTGTTTTAAGTTTACTCACGCACACACTCTCCCTCTCTCTGTCTATTTCACTGAAATTTGTGGTGCACAATTTCTGGAAAAGAATGCATATTTCAATCGAGTTTTTTCACTTCTTCATTAAAACTTACGACGGTTTTATCTTATCTAGACGTTAGAATGCTTATACAACGACGGTAATTTTGTGCAGCCGTATGGAATTGGACATCTACGTCTGTTTGTTTAATAATCCGTCGTCTTACTTTGAATACTACGACGGTCTTTGATTTATGTCTTAATCTGTTTTATTTTGAATATACGACGTATTTTTATATACCGACGTTGTAAAGTATAAACAACGATGGTATTTATATACAGACGTTTTAAATTAATACCACGTCAGTCATTTAAGAAAAACCGTCGTTGTTTATAATTTACAACGTCGGTATATGTATCTGTCATACACCCTGCTCAGGTTCTAACAATCTCTCTTTCTCTCTTTTAGGATGATTTGCAAAAGCAAGTCTCCGAAGGCACTCTGACTGTCTCCGGGAGCAATGATATCTTGACTCTGGCTTTGGGAACCCCCGAGCATGGTGGGAGAGTCAGAGGAGCTGGTGCTGGCGTTACCCCAACTCAGTTCTTCAATTTGCCGAAACAGCAGAGAGTGAAATTTGGTGACAAATTGAAGGAAAGTGTGAGGGAGGCAGTCAGAGAAGAGACCTTGAGGATTGAGGCGAAGTCAAGGGAAACTATAATGGAAGCAGTCAGAGTAGAGAGGGAGGCTATGTTGGCATATATCCGTCAACTAGTTCCTAATTTTGATCCCAGCCAAATGCTCCAAACCCCAATTTCTCCAAGGACTCCAATTCCTCCAATTATTTTACCCCCTCAAGATCAAAGCCCAAAAAATCCAATGTCTAATAAGGCAAGCTGCTCTGGGGCCACTAATATCAGACCCCTAGCTTTGGAATTAGAAGATCCGAAGCCTGAAGCTGATACTGCTACAAAAGAGAAAGAGGACACGGTAAAATCTCTGCTATTTTCTATTTCTGCTTTTTAAATTTTAAAAAGACGTCGCTCCTTTTAATAGCCGACGTTAAAATTTAAAATAACGACGGTACATACGTCTGTTTCTTACAATACACGTCGTGTTTCGTTAAATACCACGACGCTTTTATAAACCGTCGTCAATTTCATGATTTCATTAACTGTATTTATATTAGACGACCTTTCTATAGTATAGCGACGTTATAAATTCAATACAACGACCGTTATCTATTTACCGACGTGTATAACCTTTCCTCCGTCAGTATTAACTAGAAACCGTCGTTTATATTATATACCACGTCTGTTTTTTGTGTTTAGTTAGAGTCGTTTATTTTAGTTCACACACAAACTAACTTATATTTCTTTATTAATTTCTTTTAACAGGATCTCTCAAAGCTAGACATGCCACCTCCTCTGTTAGCCTTATATGCCAACATTTCCGGACCAAGTTGTTGCCTGGTAACGAGGCTCTAACAATTCACATGCCCAAGGAAGTGTTTGGCTTTGAGCATGATACCTTCCTCTTCACTGAAGATGTTTTGCAGTTTGATTCCATGGTTGAGATAGGAACCACAGTGATATCAGTATACATGAGGTAATTCTCCCTAATCCCATTTTGTTTTACATTTTCCTTTCTTTTAAATTAAAATCTCATTTAATTGACTTTCATATATTTAGGTTCCTATTTGACTATTTAAAAATGGCAAATATTGTAAACCTTGTTGGCCTCGTGAACCTGGGCTAGTGAGCTCTGGAGCTGGATCAATATCAGACCGAATAAAAAACCTGTCAAACCGCCTTAATACAGCAGATGGGAATCAATTTTTCTTGGTCTCTTATAATCCAGGGTTAGTACCATTTAAAGTATTTTCCTGAGCTTCTAATATTTTTCTTTCTAATATGAATCATTATGTGCAGCGGTCAGTGGGTGATGGTAATTGTGAGACCATTAACGGAGACTGCCTATTACATGAATTCACTGCCAAAACGCATGGTTGACAACGACATGAAAAATATAGTGAATACGTAAGTTGATTTCTTCTGATTTAAGATTTTTCCTATAAAGTATTTAAATAAACGACGGTTTTCAATAATACCGACGTTATTATAAAATATAACGACGGTAAGATATTACCGACGTTTTAATTTAACTACCATGTCAGTATTTTCTTAAAAACGTCGTTTTAATTTAACTACCACGTCGTTTGCGTTTTATTTAAGAACGTTTTAATTTTTTCTACTCAATTTTTTTTCATACGACGTTTTTTACTCTTACCGACGTTATAACGTTACACAACGACCGTTAGGTTTTACCGCCGTTTTAAACAAAATATAACGTCTTGGTTTAAAAAAACTCCGTCGTTTTGACTGATTTACCACGACGGTTACTATTTGTATTTAAATTTTTTGTTTTGTCATTAACACCCTTTGTTTTCTTGTAACAGGTCAATTAAAATGTTTAACATTCATATAAATAAAAATTCACGTAAACAGCAGGCCATTTGGAAAAATCTACACGGCACTCCTGAACAACCAACAAGTGTAGAGTGTGGCTATTACGTGATGCGATTCATGAGAGATATAATTCATGATCCAGGCCTAAATTTCGAGAAGAAGGTAAAACGCAACATTTTAGATATACTTTCTTTATTTTACTACGTCATATTTTTGTTTAAAACCGTCGTTTGTATCCTTATAACACGTCGGTTTTTTGGTTTATTTTGCAGTTTGACAAGAAAAAAGATAAACTTCAGTATAAACAAGAGGATATTGACGAAGTTAGGCATGAATGGGCAGAGTTCACGAAGGATAATTGATGTAGATAAATATTTATGAACAATGTTCAGGTTTAATTTAGTTTATTTAAAATGTACATAAATATTTTGTTGTAATCAAGCGAACAAAAATAAAAAAAATTAAATTTTGTTTTAAAACTTGTTTAGTTCCCAAACACCGACGTCTGATTCTAATTTACACGTCTCATACGTGTACACAATGGTCGTCTTGCAGTAAATGGAAATATAACATCGACGGTAATTCTTAAAAACGACGTGTAATAGTCATAACAACGACGGTTTATAATTAATTCATCATGTATAAATGAATTTGTACTCATATACTACGTCCCTTAGTATAACCTTATCGACGTCTAAATATTATACAAAGGCGGATATTCCTAAATATCCGCCTTTGTATATTTAAACAACGTCAGTTATATACACCAAAATGACGTGTAATAGACATAACAACGACGGTTTATAATTAATTCATCCTGTATAAGAGAATATGAATTCATATACTACGTTGGTTAGTATAACCTTATCGACGTCGTAATACTATACAAAGGCGGATATTCTTAAATATTCACCTTTATATATATAAACAACGTCAGTTATATACACCGTCGGTTTATTATGTTTAAAGTCGTTGTAAAGGGATACAACGTCGGCTAGGTCAGTTTTAATTTAATTTTTATTGACTTTTATATTTTATTTAAATCCATATTAAATTCATAACTATATCCAAAAATTATACTGAAAACCACCAAGCATTGGAATATTGTCTCTATCCTAAAGCTTTAAAAAATATAATTTTGGAAATATTTTTTTATTGTATTTAATTACTAATATTAATAATATATTCAAAACAAAATCCGAAAAATATACCGGCAAATTCTATGCACTGATTGAGACAATATCTTGCCCGTTAAGGCCTGAAAAATGTAATTTTAGTTTTCAAAGTTCAAATGATAACAAAATTCAAACAAATTTAGAGACAAAGCATGGTACTCCTTATACTTTACATAACATAACCCTAAGGTTTATGTGATCCATTGGTGCCCATAAATTCAAAATTATGAAATCCATATTTTAGCCTACTATTGTAGAAGGCAATGTTGTAAGGAATCCATAGCAATTTTCGGTTCATTTTTCTCGTACTTGTGTATTTTTTAAAAATTGTTTTAAAATTTAGGGTTTAGGGTTTAGGGTTTAGGGTTTTTTGAAACGACGCCGGTTTTCTCCCGCTGTTTTTGGTCAACTACATTAACAAAGACTAATTGAATTTGGTTGACGACGTCGGTTATAAAATAGCGACGTCCTTAGTGTTTACAACGTCGGTATTTTATAACAACCGCCGTTGTAAGTAATTATTAGACATCAGTGTAAGTGTTGACCGTCGTGGTTGAAAAACGCGGTACTTAAAAATTTTTGACCGCGACCTAAAATTTTCAGAATTTCCCTTTAACCCTCAAATAGTTCATTCTCTCTCTTCAACATAAATTTGTCTGAAAGTTTTCGTTCTCCCAGCTCTCTCTCAATATCCATGTAAGTACAACTCTAGTCCCTTTAATCCTAATTCTCTCAGCTCTCTCTCAAGCTTTTGTTATATTCTCTCAGCTCTCTCTCAAAGATTGGGTACGTAGATTCTCCAAGATCTCTCTCAAAGCATTTGGTACATAGATTCTCCAAGATCTCTCATTGGGTACGAAGATTCTCTAAGCTCTCTCTCAAAGCATTGGGTACGTAGATTCTCCAAGCTCTCTCTGAAGCAGTTGTTATATTCTCGCAGCTCTCTCTCAATATCCATGTAAGTACAACCCCAATCTCTTCTTAAATCCATAAATGTTTTCGTTGGTAGCTATATTAGGGTTTTGGTGTTTGCAATCTTGTAATAATTGCTCTCTGTTTGGGTTATTTTATGTTTGTTTGGCCATGGGTTCTTGGAAAAGGAATGGGGATGGGAGATTTAAGCTGTTTTTATTTTTACTACGACGACGGTTGAAGGATCAAACCGTCATCCAAATGTTTATTATACGTCGGTTGTTCATTTACTCCCGTCGTCTGCGTTTTAAGCCGCAACTGGTAGCCTAAAGACGACTGTTTCTCCATTAAACGTCGTCTTTAGGCTACTAGAACACCGTTCAAATTTCTGGGTTTGGGTATCTTAATGACGACGGTGACTATAGATGCGGTCGTCGGAATGTATATTAAACGACGATTATTTTTATAAACCGTCGTCTTTTCCATGTTTTATATTTAATTTTCATTTTGTTCTCTGCTATTTGAATGAGGTAGTGTTTCATTGCTGGTCTTTCCACTTTAATATATATATATTTATATGAATTTGATAGAGTGTGAGATGGATAAGTCATGGATGCATGCGGATAGAAGATCGAAGGCATATGAGTTAGGGGTGGAAGGATTTTTGAATTTTGCGTTAGAAAATCTTGGAAATACAACTGAGATTCGTTGTCCATGTGTTAAATGTGGGAATATTCGATTGTTTGGGGTTGGAATTATAAGGGAACACTTATACTTTAATGGAATTGACCAAAGCTATAAGATTTGGAGATGGCACGGAGAACCTTGGGAATGGACTACCAATGCTAGTAGAAATGTGGAAGAAGATGAGCAAAGTAGGTTCAGTTATGTTTCTGAAGAATTAGGGATGGATGATAATGATTTTGCAAATATTGGATCTGATCCTTATGAGTTTGCCAATGTGATTGGGGATGGCGATGAACCCTTGTACCCTGGTTGCAGTAAGTACACGAAGTTGTCGGCTTTGGTGAAGTTATATAATTTGAAAGCAAAACATGGGATGAGTGATGTTTGCTTTACAGAATTATTGATACTTCAAGGAGAATTTCTTCCAGAAGGAAATACACTACCTTCCTCTATGTACGAGGCAAAAAAGACTTTGTCTGCTTTAGGGATGAGTTATGAGAAAATCCACGCATGTTCCAATGACCGCATTTTGTATCGGAAGGAGTATGAGAATGCAACTAATTGTCCTACTTGTGGTATCTCAAGGTGGAAGGAAACCAAGGATGGGTTCTTGAAAGAGGGTGTGGCAGCGAAGGTGGTGTGGTATTTTCCTCCAATTCCAAGGTTTAAAAGGATGTTTCAATCACATAAGACAGCTAAGAGTTTGACTTGGCATGCTGCAAGAAAATCAGTTGACGGTTATATGTCTCATCCAGCGAATTCCCCGTCTTGGAAACTTGTTGATGAAAAATGGCCCGACTTTGGTAATGAGCCAAGAAACTTGAGATTGGCTCTCTCATCTGATGGATTCAATCCCCACAGTTCTTTAAGTAGCAGATACAGTTGTTGGTCAGTTATGTTAGTTACATATAATCTCCCACCATGCCTATGCATGAAGCGGAAGTTCATGATGTTGACTATACTGATTTCCGGTCCTAAACAGCCCTGAAATGATATAGACGTCTACTTAGAGCCTTTGATTGATGATTTGAAATCTCTGTGGGATGGGATTAGAGGAGTGTATGATGCCCACATAGGAGAATACTTTACACTCAGAGCTGCATTACTGTGGACAATTAATGATTTTCCCGCTTATGGAAACTTATCTGGTTATGTTGTTAAAGGATATAAAGCTTGTCCAATATACGGCGATGATACACCTAGTCACAGGTTGAAAAATGGCCACAAAATTTGTTACATTGGGCATAGAAAGTGGTTACCAATCAATCATCCATATAGGAGGCAACGTGTAGCTTTTAATGGGAAACCTGAATATGGCATGCCCCCCGAGCCATTAACAGGAGAAGAAGTGCTGCATATGGTTGAAGATATTAATTACATATGGGGCTCGAAAATTGGGGGAAGTGTTGGTGAGAATGATGGTGACAGAGTTTGTTGGAAGAAGAAATCAAAATTCTTTGATCTCGAGTATTGAAAATACCTCCCTGTGAGGCATGCCTTAGATGTTATGCACATTGAGAAGAATGTTTGCGATAGAATCATTGGTACATTGCTAGAGATCCCTGGAAAAAATAAAGATGGGATTGCTGCTCGGTTAGACTTATTGAACATGGGGGTAAAAATTGATTTGCAACCCGAGTATGGAGAAAGACGTACTCGCTTGCCTCCAGGGCCTTGAAATTTGTCAAGAGCAGAGAAGAGAGCGGTTTGCAATTCTTTTTATGGTATGACGGTTCCTGAAGGTTATTCTTCAAATATAAAAAATCTTGTATCTTTAAAAGATTCAAGACTTCTTGGCCTTAAATCTCATGATTGTCATACCTTGATGCAACAATTGCTCCCTGTGGCAATTCGTTCTGTTTTGGAGAAGCCTGCAAGGTATGCAATAACTCGATTGTGCTTCTTCTTCAATGCTATATGTGCAAAGACGGTAGATGTTTCCAAGCTAGATAAGTTGGAAGAAGATGTAGTAGTTACTTTATGTTATTGAATGACATATTGAACTTATTTTAATTTTCTTTCTTTCTATATATATGTTAGATTGAATTAAGATATATGTTTAATTTGCAGGTTCAAAGTGAATTTAATGGGGAAGATTATAATGGCATATCAGAAAATTTGAGGTGGTTAGCAGCTGGTCCAAGCATGGTAGTGCCATCATATATGAGCTATCTTATTAATGGTGTCAAATTTAGCACCAAGGCACAAGATGATGTGCGAACTGTCCAAAATAGTGGAGTTTATTTACTTGCACATACTATGCAAGTTGCTAGTGCCAAGGATAAAAACCCTATTGTCTCCAATATGGGTTTTTATGGGGTTATTCAAGAAATTTGGGATCTTGACTACCAAAAGTTTAGAATCCCAGTCTTGAGGTGTGATTGGATAGATAACACTTCGGGCCTTGTAGTCGACGAACTTGGATTTATCCTTGTAGATCTAAGTAAAATTGGACATAGGAATGACCAATTTGTTATGGCTTCTCAAGTCAAACAAGTATTTTATGTTGACGACCCAATGCATCGTGTTTGGTCGGTAGTGTTATCAATGCCTAATAGAGAATATAATGATGTTATTGGTGATGATGTGCTAGGTGATATTAGAATTGAGTGTGAGCCATTTTCTAGAGGGATACCAAATGTTGACATGTTTGATGACCTAGTGGGTGAGTTTGGGAGTGAGAATATTAGAGATGGGTGTGAAGATATATGGATTGATTGATTGTTGTAATGTATGACATTAGTTATGCAGTTAATTGTATGACATTAATTCATAGCTCTGTATATCATTTTATTTCCGATCACATTTTCATTCTGCAAGCTTTGGGCACAACAAATCAAAAATTAAAAAATAATCGGTTAAAGCAGAAAATACGACGGTCAAGTTACAAAAATCGCAAAACGAGATGTCTTAAAAACAACCAACGTCGGGTTTTCACAACCGACGTGGAATGACAACGCAAAAATGAAATAAAAACCGCCATTTGAAAAAGAAAACACGTCGGTTAATTATAATTCATTTCAAAACGGTTAATATTGTTGTTTTTACGTCAGTTCAAGTAAATATATGCCATGTTATATGTTTTAGACGTCCGTTTTTTTATTTAGTGAACGTAGTATTTATTAACCACGGCGGTTTCTAAGTTTGACACGTCGGTTTTGTTTGATTTAGAGACGTTGATAAAACTATTTACGTCGGTTTTATAGTTGTTTTTGACATTTAAAATTATTTAAACGTCTGTTTTTTACTAACACCGTCGCCTAATATAGTCGAAAGGTCTCTTTTTATGCTTTTACTTATCAAATCGACGTCGGTTTTAGTTTTTTTATGACGTGTAATATATTAACCACGTCGTGTTTTTTGTGTTCAAGCCTTCAAAATCATTTTCAACGTCTGTGGTGATATAAAGGGCCGTGGTTATTATTGTTTTTACGTCAGTTGAACTAAATATATGCCATGTTATATGTTTTAGACGTCCGTTTTTTGTTTAGTGAACGTAGTATTTATTAACCACGGCGGTTTCTAAGTTTGACACGTCGGTTTTGTTTGATTTAGAGACGTTGATAAAACTATTTACGTCGGTTGTATAGTTGTTTTTGACATTTAAAATTATTTAAACGTCTGTGTTTTACTAAAACCGTCGTCTATTATAGTCGAAAGATCTCGTTTAATGCTTTATGTATGAAATCTACGTCGGTTTTAGTGTTTTACTGACGTGTACTATATTAACCACGTCGTTTGTTTTGTGTTCAAGCCGTCAAAATCAGTTTCAATGTCTGTGGGGATATAAAGGGTCGTGGTTCTTGTTGTTTTTACGTCAGTTCAAGTAAATATATGCCATGTTATATGTTTTAGACGTCAGTTTTTTCATTTAGTGAACGTAGTATTTATTCACCACGACGGTTTCTAAGTTTTAAACGTCGGTTTTGGTTTATTTAGAGACGTTGATAAGCATATTTACGTCGGTTTTGTAGTTGTTTTTGACATTTAACATTATTTAAACGTCTGTGTTTTACTAAAACCATCGTCTATTATAGTCGAAAGGTCTCTTTTATGTATGAAATCTACGTCGGTTTTAGTATTTTACTGACGTGTACTAAATTAACCACGTCGGTTATTTGCCGTCGTTATTTCATGTATGAAAAGACGGCGGTCGATTTCTCGTCGGTTGTAAACCATAATACACGACGGTGGATTACCGTCGTCTATTTCATTTTTTGAAGTAGTGATTTGGTGAGTTTTGTGTGAAATCCAAACGCTAGAACTACGGAACACACCAACCACTCCTATAAGGAAGGAACGAACTGCCTTTGAACTGGAATTGTCCAATTTCTTACCCCTAATGATTTCCGATCGAGCCCAAAATTTGGGCATCATCATAATATGGTGGGAGGAGTCATTTGGTGAGTTTTCAGTGAAATCCAATCGCTAGAACTACGGAATACACCAACCACTCCTATAAGGAACGAACCGCCTTTGAACCTGAATTGTCCAATTTCTTACCCCTATTGATTTCCGATCGAGCCCAAAACTTGGGCATCATCATAATATGGTGGGAGGATTCATTTGCTGAGTTTTGAGTGAAATCCAATCGCTAGAACTACGGAATACACCAACCACTCCTATAAGGAACGAACTTCATTTCTACTTCAATTGTCCAATTTCTTGCCCTTATTGATTTCCAATCGAGCTCAAAACTTGGGCATCATCATAATATGGTGGGATTAGTCATTTGGTGACTTTTGAGTGAAATTCAATCGCTAGAACTACGGAATACAACAGCCACCCCTATAAGGAAGGAACTGCCTTTGAACCTGAATTGTCGAATTTCTTACCCCTATAGATTTCCGATCGAGCCCAAAACTTAGGCATCATCATAATATGGTGGAAGGAATCATTTGGTGAGTTTTGAGTGAAATCCAATCGCTAGAACTATAAAATACACCAACCACTCCAATTCGGAACGAACTGTCTTCGAACTAGAATTGTCCAATTTCTTAACCCTATGGATTTCCGATCGAGCCCAAAACCTGGGCATCATCATAATATGGTGGGAGGAGTCATTTGGTGAGTTTTGTGAGAAATCCAATCGCTAGAACTATGGAAAACAACATCCACTCCTACAAGGAACGAACTGCCTTTGAACATGAATTGTCCAATTTCTTGCCCCTATTGATTTCCGATCGAGCTCAAAACATGGGCATCATCATAATATGGTGGGATTAGTCATTTGGTGAGTTTTGAGTGAAATCCAATTACCAGAACTACGGAATACGCCAACCACTCCTATAAGGAACGAACTGCCTTTGAACCTGAATTGTCCAGTTTCTTACACCTATTGACTTCCGATCAAGCCCAAAACTTGGGCATCACCATAATATGGTGGGAGGAGTCATTTGGTGAGTTTTGCGTCAAAATCCAATCGCTAGAACTACGGAATACAACAACCACTCCTATAAGGAATGAACTGCCTTTGAACCTAAATTGTCCAATTTCTTACCCCTGTTGATTTCCGATCGAGCCCAAAACTTGGGCATCATCATAATATGGAGGGAGGAATCATTTGGTGAGTTTTGAGTGAAATCCAATCGCTAGAACTATCCAACACACCAACCACTCCAATTCGGAACGAACCGTCTTCGAACTTGAATTGTCCAATTTCTTACCCCTACTGATTTCCGATCGAGCCCAAAACTAGGGCATCATCATAATATGGTGGGAGTCAACTGGTGAGTTTTGAGTGAAGTCCAATCGCTAGAACTACGGAATACACCAGCCACTCCTATAAGGAACGAACTGCCTTTGAACCTGAATTGTCCAATTTCTTACCCCTATTGATTTCCGATCGAGCCCAAAACTTGGGCATCATCATAATATGGAAGGTGGAGTCATTTGGTGAGTTTTGAGCGAAATCGAATCGCCAGAACTATGCAATAAACCAACCACTCAAATTCGGAACTAACTGCCTTCGAACTTGAATTGTCCAATTTCTTACCCCTATGGATTTCCGATCGACCCCAAAACTTGGGCATCATCATAATATGGTGGGAGTCATTTGGTGAGTTTTGAGTGAAATCCAATCGCTAGAACTACGGAATACACCAACCACTCCTATAAGGAACAAACTGCCTTTGAACCTGAATTCTCCAATTTCTTACCCCAATTGATTTCCGATCGGGCCCAAAACTTGGGCATCATCATACTATGGTGGGAGGAGTCATTTGGTGAGTTTTGAGTGAAATCCAATCGCTAGAACTACGGAATACACCAGCCACTCCAATAAGGAAAGAACTGCCTTTGAACCTGAATTGTCCAATTTCTTACCCCTATTGATTTTCGATCGAGCCCAAAACTTGGGCATCATCATAATATGGAGGGAGGAATCATTTGGTGAGTTTTGAGTGAAATCCAATCGCTAGAACTATCCAATACACCAACCACTCCAATTCGGAACGAACCGTCTTCGAACTTGAATTGTCCAATTTCTTACCCCTACTGATTTCCGATCGAGCCCAAAACTTGGGCATCCTCATAATATGGTGGGAGTCAACTGGTGAGTTTTGAGTGAAGTCCAATCGCTAGAACTACGGAATACACCAACCACTCCTATAAGGAACGAACTGCCTTTGAACCTGAATTGTCCAATTTCTTACCCCTATTGATTTCCGATCGAGCCCAAAACTTGGGCATCATCATAATATGGTGGGAGGAGTCATTTGGTGAGTTTTGACTGAAATCCACTCGCCAGAACAATGCATTACACCAACCACTCCAGTTCGGAACGAACTTCCCTTGAACCTGAATTGTCCAATTTCTTACACCTATTGATTTCCGATCGAGCCCAAAACTTGGGCATCATCATAATATGGTGGGAGGAGTCATTTGGTGAGTTTTCAGTGAAATCCAATCGCTAGAACTACGGAATACACCAACCACTCCTATAAGGAACGAATTGCCTTTGAACCTGAATTGTCCAATTTCTTACACCTATTGATTTCCGATCGAGCACAAAACTTGGGCATCATCATAATATGGTGGGAGGAGTCATTTGGTGAGTTTTGAGTGAAATCCAATCGCTAGAACTACGGAATACACCAGCCACTCCTACAAGGAACGAACTGCCTTTGAACCTAAATTGTCCAATTTCTTACACCTATTGATTTCCGATCGAGCCCAAACAATGGGGATAATCATAATATGGTGGGAGGAATCATTTGGTGAGTTTTGAGTGAAATCCAATCGCTAGAACTATCCAATACACCAACCACTCCAATTCGGAACGAACCGTCTTCGAACTTGAATTGTCCAATTTCTTACCCCTACTGATTTCCGATCGAGCCCAAAACTAGGGCATCATCATAATATGGTGGGAAGAATCATTTGGTGAGTTTTGAGTGAAATCCAATCGCTAGAACTACGGAATACAACAACCACTCCTATAAGGAACGAACTGCCTTTGAACCTGAATTGTCCAATTTCTTACCCCTATTGATTTCCGATCGTGCCCAAAATTTGGGCATCAACGTAATATGGTGGGAGGAGTCATTTGGTGAGTTTTGAGTGAAATCGAATTGCTAGTACTACGGAATACAACAGCCACTCCTATAAGGAACGAACTGCCTTTGAACCTGAATTGTCCAATTTCTTACCCCTATTGATTTTCGATCGAGCCCAAAACTTGGGCATCATCATAATATGGTGGGAGGAGTCATTTGGTCATTTTTGAGTGAAATCCAATCGCTAGAACTATGCAATAAACCAACCACTCCAATTCGGAACGAACTGTCTTCGAACTCTAATTGTCCAATTTCTTACCCCACTGGACTTTCGATCGAGCCCAAACCTTGGGCATCATCATAATATGGTGGGAGTCAATTGGTGAGTTTTGAGTGAAATCCAATCGCTAGAACTACGGAATACACCAGCCACTCCTATAAGGAACGAACTGCCTTTGAACCTGAATTGTCCAATTTCTTACCCCTATTGATTTCCGATCGAGCCCAAAACTTGGGCATCATCATAATATGGTAGGTGGAGTCATTTGGTGAGTTTTGAGTGAAATCCAATCGCTAGAACTACGGAATACACCAACCACTCCTATAAGGAACGAACTGCCTTTGAACCTGAATTCTCCAATTTCTTACCCCTATTGATTTCCGATCGAGCCCAAAACTTGGGCCTCAACGTAATATGGTGGGAGGAGTCATTTGGCGAGTTTTGAGTGAAATCCAATCGCCAGAACTACGGAATACACCAACCACTCCTGTAAGGAACGAACTGCCTCTGAACCTGAATTGTCCAATTTCTTACCCCTATTGATTTCCGATCGAGCTCGAAACTTGGGCATCATCATAACATGGTGGGAGGAGTCACTTGGTGAGTTTTGATTGAAATCCAATCGCTAGAACAATGAATTACACCAACCACTCCAATTCGGAACGAACTGCCTCTGAACCTGAATTGTCCAATTTCTTACCCCTATTGATTTCTGATCGAGCCCAAAACTTGGGCATCATCATAATATGGTGGGAGGAGTCATTTGGTGAGTTTTGAGTGAAATCCAATCGCTAGAACTACGGAATTCGCCAACCACGCCTATAAGGAACGAACTGCCTTTGAACCGAAATTGTCCAATTTCTTACCCCTATTGATTTTCGATCGAGCCCAAAACTTGGGCATCATCATAATATGGTGGGAGGAGTGATTTGGTGAGTTTTGAGTGAAATCCAATCGCTAGAACTATGCAATACACCAACCACTCCAATTCGGAACGAACTGCCTCTGAACCTGAATTGTCCAATTTCTTACCCCTATTGATTTCTGATCGAGCCCAAAACTTGGGCATCATCATAATATGGTGGGAGGAGTCATTTGGTGAGTTTTGAGTGAAATCCAATCGCTAGAACTATGGAATTCGCCAACCACGCCTATAAGGAACGAACTGCCTTTGAACCGAAATTGTCCAATTTCTTACCCCTATTGATTTTCGATCGAGCCCAAAACTTGGGCATCATCATAATATGGTGGGAGGACTCATTTGGTGAGTTTTGAGTGAAATCCAATAGCTAGAACTATGCAACACACCAACCACTCTAATTTGGAACGAATTGCCTAAAGCTTGGGCATTGTCAAAATATTGTGGGAGGAGTCATTTGGTGAGTTTTGACTGAAATCCAATTGCTAGAACAATGCAATACACCAACGACTCCAATTCGGAACGAACTGCCTTTGAAATTGAATTGTCCAATTTCTTACACCAATGGATTTCCGATCGAGTCCAAACCTTGGGCATCATCATAATATTTTGGGAGGAGTCATTTGGTGTGTTTTGAGTGAAATCCAATCGCTAGAACTATGCAATACACCAAGCAGTCCAATTCGGAACGAACTGCCTTTGAACTTGAATTGTCCAATTTCTTACACCTATTTATTTTCGATCGAGCCCAAAACGTGGGCATCATCGTAATATGGTGGGAGGAGTCATTTGGTGAGTTTTGAGTGAAATCCAATCGCTAGAAATACGGAATACACCAACCACTCCAATTCGGAACGAACTGCCTTTGAACCTGAATTGTCCAATTTCTTACCCCTATTGATTTCCGATCGAGCCCAAAACTTGGGCATCATCGTAATATGGTGGGAGTAGTCATTTGGTGAGTTTTGAGTGAAATCCAATTGCTAGAACTACGGAATACACCAGCCACTCCTATAAGGAACGAACTGCCTTTGAACCTGAATTGTCCAATTTCTTACCCCTATAGATTTCCGATCGAGCCCAAAACTTGGGCATCATCATAATATGGTGGGAGGAGTGATTTGGTGAGTTTTGAGTGAAATCCAATCGCTAGAACTATGCAATACACCAACCACTCCAATTCGGAACGAACTGCCTTTGAACATGAATTGTCCAATTTCTTACACCTATGGATTTTCGATGGAGCCCAAAATTTGGGCATCATCGTAATATGGTGGGAGTAGTCATTTGGTGAGTTTTGAGTGAAATCCAATCGCTAGAACTATGGAATACACCTGATAAGTTCATAATTTCACACATTTGCTTGCCTTCATTACTTAGTAATTTTGTTTAGTTTCTCTTTATTTCGAGTCACTTATCTATGTTTGTGTGTTCTGTAGGTTATGGGAGCAAGAGATCACATTTGCTACAATCCATGCACATTACGGGCTGATTGGCATGAGAGGAATACACTTGAGGCATTTGAAGCAAAATGGTGCAAAAATGTGCAAAAACTAGAGCCTGAGTTAGAAGTTCAATTCGAACTTATCTTCTTCATCCGAGCTTGGATTGGGCTAATGTTTGTTTGGTTGGATCAGTAACATTCTGAACTTCAAAATAGACATCTTAAAGTCATCTTTTCCTTCAGCCAAACCCAATTCGTGAACCCATGAAAATAGACATCATGCTGACATGAGGATGAGCTGATGGATGCTTGGTCATGCTGACATAATGATGAGCTAGGGCTGATGGTGGGATTTATTGGTGAAGTGCAACAACCAATTCTGATTATCTAAATACAAGTGTTGTATGTATTAGCGATATTGAATTCAAATTTATCTCTACCCTCTCCCTATAAATACCACTTCCATTCCACATTCATAGAGATTGAGATTGACATTCAGATTCAGACACACATTCACTTCATCCATTACTCCCATACACACATTCAGATTCACCACAAAGAGAGAAGAGAGCTAGCTGCAAAGGAGGGAGAGCTGGGAGCTGTCCTGGAAACTACCTTGCTGCCACCAGCTAGTTCTTCTATTCTCTTTACTCTATCTATGTATTTCTTGTTTTCTGTATTCATAGTTATGTTTAACTAATCCATTTAGTTAGGGCTTAGGATGAAGCCCTAATCATGAATATTCAATGTTATGGATGATTTCATAGTTAATTGATTTCCTTGCTTTCATTATCAAGTTGTTAACCTCCAGTTTATTATGTGCTTGATGTAGGTTTTCTTGGAGTAGCTAACTAGGATTTTATGCATCTAGCACAGGTTGGGAAGGGGTTTAGATTCACCAATTCTACTCTCCTTTCACAAGCAACACATGAATGGCCTAAGAATCATTCAAGGGGTTAATAACCATAGGTTGACTAGGACAGATACCATGTTCTAGGACTTGTGTGATTATCATATTCTCAAGGAACTTAATGACTCTTGTATGCTTTATTCTAAGTAGATACCATGCTTAGGTTGCATATAAGGGATCACGTGTTGTGTAGATACCATGCACAATCACATGCCTTAGGAGAATCATGCATCCTGCACCTAGATACCATAGGCTTGTATGCGATAATCTATTGTTAATGAAGCTTGAGTCAATTTCTAAGCATTCATAACTTGGATAGGAAGACTAGAGGTGAATTCCAAGGCTCTAACACTTCTCAATCATTGTTTCACAACTTGCTGATTGCTGCCATTGTTACTTTCCAGCACTTCCATTTTATTCTCTTGTTTTCATTTCAACAACAAAACCCCCCATTTCGAGTGCGTGTGTGGTGCTAGGATTCTGTCCTGGACCTTGCCATTTGTTAGTTTATTTGTTTCTCTGTTTTCTGTTTTTCCAGCATTCTAAGTAATTTAACTTGCAACCAAGTTACCATTCTCCGTGGGATCGACCTCGTATTTACATAAGCTATACTATAAATGGTTCGTGCACTTGCGAGAATTGAAGTTGCTATTTGTAATAACTCATTTTAGTTGTTAGGAATAGGCTCAACAAGTTTTTGGCGCCGTTGCCGGGGAACCGGTAACGATGGTGCTATACTTAAATTACTTTGAGTGTTTTTGTTTTTGTTAGTTTTATTTGTTATTTTCGTTGGTTTTTCTTTCAGTATTCAGTTTTTCTTTTTTGTTGTTATCTCCATTTGAAGGCACTAATTTGGTTCTTGTGTGTGCATGTATGTCCGAATCTGATTCTGAGCCACTTTCACCAAGAACTTTTGCTGTACGTGTTGGTTTGAGGAGGAATTATAGTTCTTCAAGCTCTGAATCTAAGAGCTACGAATCTGAAGGTTCAAGCAAGATGGCAGAGATTCCAAACAACAACAATAATGATGAAGGAGGGGGTGCACTTGTTGTCCAACCTCGGAAACCCCTGCGTGAATTTTCCATTCCCAAAGTCACTGATCAACCTTCGTGCATCGTCTATCCTCAACTCACAATTGACAGGTTTGAGCTTAGAAGTGGTATGATTCATCTTCTTCCAACTTATTATGGTAATGCCACTGAGGATCCTTACATGCATGTTAAGCAATTCTTTGAAATATGTGCTACAATCAAAATTCAAGGACTTGATGATGAGCAGATTAAGATGAGGCTATTCCCATTTAGTTTAAAAGATAAGGCTAAGTCTTGGTTATACTCTTTGCCTAATGCTTCAATTCGTACTTGGGATGAGCTTTCTAATAAGTTTTTGCAGAAATTCTTTCCAGCTCAAAAGACTAACAAGATTAGAAAGGAAATTCTTGGTTTCACACAAAGAGAAGGAGAAGCTTTTCATGAATGCTGGGAGAGGTACAAGGAGATGATGAGTTCTTGCCCACACCACAATATAGAGAGTTGGATGCAAATGCAATCTTTCTATGAAGGTTTGCTTGATTCCGAAAGGATGATGGTAGATGCAACAAGTGGAGAAGGACTGATGAATAAAACAGCAGATGAGGCTTTTACTCTCTTTGAATCTTTGAGTGCTAACTCTCAACAATGGAGCTACAATAAAGGAAGAGGAGCTCCTATGAAAGCTGTGGTCTCTGAGGTAAGTACTAATAATGAGATTACTGCAAAACTTGATGTTATGTGTTTTTTGCTTCAACAGGCAGTGACTGGTCCTCTAGGAAACAAAGTGGAAGTTCAAGGCCAATCTTTTGCGGACCACATGCTAGAACAAGCAAATGCCCTTCAAGGAAGGAATCCTCAGAATGATCCTTACTCAAACACGTACAATCCGGGGTGGAGAAATCATCCTAATTTCAGGTGGAGCAATAATTCAAATGTGCAACAATCTCAAGGACCTCCCCCAGGATTCCAAATACAACAAAGGCAATTCCAGCAAGCTCCCCAACAAGTTCAAGAGCAAAGGGGTGATCAAATGGGAGAATTGCAAGACATGTTCAAGAAGTTCATGGGGCAACAGATGCAAACCAATCAGAATCTTCAAAATGCAGTGAACAAACTAGAAGTGCAAGTTGGGCAGATTGCATCCTCCTTGAGCAATAGAGCATCTGGAACTTTTCCAAGCCAAACGGAGGTGAATCCAAGGCATCATGAGCAAGTTAAAGCAGTGCACATCTTGAGAAGTGGTAAACAAGTTGATAATAAGGTTGGAGATGCCAATGAAGAGCAAGAAGATGGAGAAAATGTGGAGATCATTCAGCCACCACAAGGGCAGCCCACAGACTCCACCAAACAGTCCCTCAAATCCTCCTGGAAAGAGCACAGGCCCTAAGGTATCATCTAATGCTGATCAAGTTCCAATTTCAACTAATGCTTCTAGGCCTATTGCACCCTTTCCCAGTAGGTTATCAAAGTCAAAGAAAGATCAAGGCTTGGATGAGATAATGGAAATATTCAAGAAGGTGCAAATCAACATTCCACTGCTAAGTGCCATTGCTCAGATTCCAAAATATGCAAAATTTTTGAAGGATCTATGCACTAACAAGAGGAGATTCAAAGAGCATGAACAGGTTGAATTAAGTGAAGAGGTGAGTGCAGTCTTACAAAGAAAGCTACCTCCAAAGCTAAAGGATCCAGGTTCGTTTTCTATACCTTGTATAGTTGGTGATTTTAAGTTTCAAAAAGCTTTGCTTGATCTTGGTGCATCTATAAACCTTATGCCATATCATGTTTATGAGAAACTTAACCTTGGTGAGTTGCAAGCCACATCTGTGAGCATTCAATTGGCAGATAGAACTATCAGGTACCCTAAGGGCATTCTAGAAGATGTTTTGGTGAAAGTGGAAGAGCTAATTTTGCCAGCTGATTTCTTGGTGTTGGAAATGGAAGAAGCACCAATTCATGACAATCAGTTACCACTCATTCTAGGTCGGCCATTCATGGCAACTGCTGGTGCTATTATTGATGTGAAAAAGGGTACATTGACCATGAACGTGTTTGATGAGACAATAGCATTCAAAGTGTTTGAAGCCTCCAAGTTTCCAAGTGATGAGCATGAAGTTTTCCAGCTTGATGCAATTGATAATATGGTGAAAGAAGCGCTGCCAATGAGTTATTTGGAGCCTATTGAAGCATGCATCACACAAAACATAAGGAAAGAAGAAGTGGACAGCTTAGAGGCTGTGATTTCTCCTTTACTTTTTGAGCTTGTCTGCAGCATGGATAGCTACATAGAAGTTGGAAACAGGTATGCAAACCAATTTGAATCATTACCCCCACCCACTAATAATGTTTTACCTTCTATTGTGCAGGCACCAGAGTTGGAATTAAAGCAATTGCCAACACACCTCAAATATGCTTACTTAGGTGAAAGTGAGACTCTACCTGTTATCATTGCCTCACACCTCGAACCAAATGATGAGAAGAATCTTTTGAGAGTTCTAAAAGAGCACAAAACTGCGATTGGATGGAGCATTGCAGATATCAAAGGCATAAGCCCAACATCATGCATGCATAGGATATTATTGGAGGACAATGCAGTGCCTAAGAGGGATGCCCAAAGACGTCTCAATCCAAATATGAAGGAGGTGGTAAGGAAAGAGGTAATGAAGCTTTTAGATGTTGGTATTATTTACCCTATTTCTGACAGTAAATGGGTGAGCCCAATACAAGTTGTCCCCAAGAAATCAGGTATCACAGTGGTGAAGAATGAAGCAAACGAGCTTGTGCCTACACGGATGACCACGGGCTGGAGAGTTTGCATTGATTATAGGAAGCTCAACACAGCAACAAGCAAGGATCACTTCCCTCTTCCATTTATTGATCAGATGCTTGAGAGATTGGCTGGCCATAGCCACTATTGCTTCCTTGATGGATATTCAGGTTACAACCAAATCGCCATAGACCCAGAAGATCAAGAGAAGACGACCTTCACATGTCCCTTTGGTACTTTTGCTTATAGGAGGATGCCTTTTGGTCTTTGCAACGCCCCAGCCACTTTCCAAAGGTGCATGATGAGCATTTTCTCCGACATGGTAGAAAGGTTTATTGAGGTATTCATGGATGACTTCTCTGTCTTTGGTGATTCTTGATCAGTTCATAATTGTATATCATTTTGTACTGCTCTAGCTTATGATTTGGTTATGTTATTGAGTTAAACTTGTGCTTTTAAACCCTTTTCTGTTTGTCATTCAGTTCATTGGGCCTTAGGTAGCAATGGTGGCTTTGGATAAGAAGAGTTGCAAAGGGGTGCAAAAACGAGCAGACTGAGTTAGCAATTCATTTCGGACTTATCTTTTTCATCTGAGCTTGGATTGGGCCAAATCACTTGTGGTTGGAAAGAGGAGATTCTGAACTACAGGATGGACAACTCAAACATATCAATTGATGAAGCCAAGCCCAATCCGTGAGCCCATCAAACTGCACACCATGCTCAGGTTTGCAGCTGCCAACTGTTTTCCAGCAACCAAAAGAAAACCCATGTGAAGAAAGCTGGAGGTGCAGCAGCAAAAGAAGTATGGGATGAAAGTGATTCCAACCACACTACCATAGACAAGATGAAGTGAGAGTTATGGGTTGTATTAAAGGAGGAATGGTGGTGTTGGAATTCATCATGATGTTCCTCCCTCTTAGCCCTATAAATAGAGAAGTCCACAACCCCAAACACCATCAACCCCCACACAATTCACTTCAGCCATCCTCCACACTTCCATCATTCAATCAACACATCCAGAAATCATCCTCATACATTCCCACAACCCCAAACACTCCAGCAATCAACCCAATACTCTAAACTGCCCAAAATCACCAAAACAGCTCCAGAAAACCTCCCTTCCATTTCCCTACGAATTTCCTCTTTCTCAACCATCACCACTCACCCAAACTCATCCCAAATCACCTCCAAATCCTTCATACATCCTTCTAGACGTGGAGAAGCTCTTGAAGAAGCACTAGACACCACAAGATCTTCAGAAAGGGTTTTTCTACTCTTATGGCATTCATCATGTTTTCCCATTTCTGTTTTAGTTTCTTTTCCATTATGAGTAGCTAAATCCATAACTAGGGCTTCGATGTAACCTAACATGAATATTCTGGGTTTATAAGTTTGGAGTTTCAAGTTTGATTCATGATTCATGTTCTTATTCATTATGCTTATAAGTTAACATGCTTGTTTGAATGATTGATCACCATTAGAACTTGTTTGTTAACTATCTTCGTTTGAATTAAGAGTAGACACCATGCTTTAATTCGAATTGAACTATGAATAGGAAGAGTATGTATGGACATTCGACAACAGGGATTAGATACATGCTTGGTTGTTTAAATTGTTCTTCTATGCTTATTGGGTTCCTAATGCTTAATTTTAGGTTAGACAACAAATGATCAAATTAGGGAATTAGGAACACAAGGTTAGGACCAAACACCATGGCCTAATCATACTTTAGCTAGAATCAATCTTTGAATCTGAATTAGACTTGTTACTTGACTCCTTATAACCCAGAGTTGAATTGTTATGGTGATTCGAATGCCCTAGTCTCCAAATCCGTTTTCCAGCCCTTCAAAATCACTCTTTGTTACACTTGTTTATTTGCTTTCATTTGCAATTTCAGTTTGCTCACTTCCTTTCACAATCACAATCACTCTCACTTTAATTTCTGTTTTAGACTTAACTTCCTAACTTCTTGAATTCGGTAATCTACGTACATAACTAATTTGAACTTCTCAGTCTTCGTGGGTACGACCTCGTACTTGTCTTGCTATACTACTAATTGCCCCGTACAATTGCGAGTTAACATAATATTAACAACAATTCTTTTGATCAATGCTTGCATAACTTATCTAAGGTGTTGGCTAGATGTGAACAGAGTAATCTTGTGCTTAATTGGGAAAAATGTCATTTTATGGTTAACCAAGGCATAATTCTTGGTCATGTCATCTCTAGTAATGGAATTGAGGTAGATAAAGCTAAGATTGATTTGATTGCCTCTATGCCCTCACCTACTTCTGTCAAAGAAGTACGTTCTTTCCTTGGTCATGCAGGTTTCTATAGGCGTTTCATTAAAGATTTTTCTAAGATTGCAAGGCCTTTGTGCAATCTCCTTGCCAAGGACATGGATTTTGTGTTTGATCAAAACTGTGAGAATGCTTTCAATGCTTTGAAAATGATGCTCACAACTGCCCCAATCATTATGCCACCGGATTGGAGCTTGCCTTTTGAACTGATGTGTGACGCCTCAGATTATGCTGTTGGAGCTGTTTTGGGGCAGCGAGTTGATAAGAAGCCACATGCCATCTACTATGCTAGTAGAACCCTCAACGATGCCCAACTCAACTATTCCACCACAGAGAAGGAGTTGTTAGCTGTCATATTTGCTTTAGAGAAGTTCAGATCTTACTTGATTACTAACAAGGTCATTGTTTACACTGATCATGCAGCATTGAAATACTTGTTAGCTAAGAAAGATGCCAAGCCACGCCTCATTAGATGGATCCTCTTGTTGCAAGAGTTTGACTTGGAGATAAAAGATAAGAAAGGAAGTGAGAATGTGGTGGCTGATCATTTGAGTAGATTGGTGCATGTATCTAATGAAGAGGAGGATTCACTGCCATTGCGTGAAAGCTTCCCTGATGAGCAACTCTTCTCTATTTGTGCTTTGAATTCTCTTAATCCATTGCCTTGGTTTGCTGATATTGTTAACTACTTATGCACTAACGAACTCCCTACAGGGTTATCTACATTCCAACGTGACAAGCTTAGGAAGCAAGCAAGATACTATTTTTGGGATGATCCATACCTATTCAAGCATTGTCCGGACCAAGTAATTCGAAGGTGTGTGCCTGAAGGTGATTTTAAGAGCATTCTAGAGTTTTGTCACTCCCATGCATGCGGAGGCCATTTTGGGGCAAAGAAGACTGCCAACAAAGTGCTACAATCAGGTTTCTTTTGGCCTACCCTTTTTAAGGATGCTTATGCGTTTTGTGCTTCATGTGATAGATGCCAACGGATGGGTAATTTGCATGCTAGAAATCAGATGCCTCTCACTAATATCTTAGTCATTGATATATTTGATGTTTGGGGAATTGATTTCATGGGCCCTTTTCCTACTTCTTATGGATTTGAATATATATTAGTTGATGTCGATTATGTTTCCAAATGGGTGGAAGCCATGGCCAATAGAACTAATGATGCTAAGATTGTGATTAGTTTTCTCAAAGGAAATATTTTTACAAGGTTTGGCACACCGAGAGCAATCATTAGTGATGGTGGCTCCCACTTTGTTAACCAAGCTTTTGCAGCACTCTTGAAGAAGTATGGAATCAAGCATAAGGTGGCAACACCCTACCATCCTCAAACTAGTGGGCAGGTTGAGATAAGCAATAGGGAGATTAAGCACATACTTGAGAAGACAGTAAACACCACAAGGAAGGATTGGTACATGCGTTTGGAGGATGCATTGTGGGCTTATAGGACAGCTTATAAGACCCCCATAGGTATGTCTCCATATAGACTTGTTTTTGGTAAACCTTGTCACTTACCAGTGGAGCTTGAGCACAGGGCTTATTGGGCAATCAAGGCATTCAATTTTGATATGAAAGCTGCTGGTGAAAAGAGGAGGCTTCAACTCAATGAGCTGGAGGAGTTGCGATATGAAGCATATGAGAATGCTAAGCTTTATAAGGAGAAAACAAAGCAGTATCATGACAAGAAGATTCTTAGGAAGACGTTTGAGGAAGGGCAGAAGGTTCTCTTATACAATTCACGCCTTAAGCTCTTCCCAGGTAAGCTTCGTTCTCGGTGGATTGGCCCTTTTGTTGTCACTAATGTATTTAATCATGGCGCAGTGGAGATTCAAAACATTAAGGATGGCAGCACCTTCAAGGTGAACGGACATCAGTTGAAACCCTACTTTGATGCCAATATTGAGTCTCAAGCACTCAAGGAGCCTCCACCACTCTCTTGAAGCTCACCAAAGTTTGGATGTCCGGCTGAAGACATGAAACTTAGCGCTTCTTGGGAGGCAACCCAAGGTGACGAGGAAGAAGATAGAACATGCAAGAAGTTGCTTGCGTCCTAATCGCTTCAAAGGGGAGTTGTTTTCTAAACTCTAAACATTTGGTTATGTCTTTTCCTTATCTCCTTTCCTTTCATTTATGAGGCATTGCTTGTTCTTGTACTCTAAACATTGAGGACAATGTTTCATTTAAGTTTGGGGGGAAGGATTTAGTTATGTTGTTTCGAAGGATTTAGTTATGTTGTTTCAAATTGTCAAAATTTTAAATTTTTAAGTGTGTTTAGTGTCTAAAAACGCAGGATTTTGTGAGTTGCTTTGTTATCCTTTCAAACACCTATGATAAGACTTGGATTTAACTTTAATATGGTTTTTCAGAAATCGATAGTCATTGTTTAAGGCCTGTGTGTGGTTATGAGTTAACTTTGTCTTGCATGCCATCCTTGCACTTATTGAGCACTTTGCCAAGTTAGTCCAATTTCTTGCTACTTGGAGATGTTATGCAATTCTACTTATTTCATGATCTTGGTTTCGTACTCTAGAACTTGTTTGAATATCTCTTGAGACATTCTGTTGCCATACAATGCTTAGGAAGTGATTTAGGCCATGTTTGAACCGTTTGAGCTTTTCTAACCATCCCTCTACATGTATTCATCCCTAGTCAACCCATTTGAGCCTACGTTAAGCCTTTCTTTGTGTAAACCATTCCTACCATAATAAATCTATGTTTCTTATCTTTACCTATTCTTTGAGCAATTAAAGCTATCTTCAAAGGAGAGTCATAAAGATGCAAGGTTTTTGGAGCAAAAGTGATTCATTAGTGCCATAACCCAAGTGTTGAAAAGAAATAAGTTTGGGGGTATTGGTAACTAATCAAAAGAGGTAATGAAGTGTGACCAATGTAGTCACAGCCCTAGGGTGTTGTAAGGAGAGATCATGGTGATCTAGGGTAAAGAGCCACAAAATTAGGCCAAATAAACACATGTGAAGGTGCTGAAATTATGCTGAAAATCTGCTCATGTTTGTGTTCCTTGCTTGTTACAAAGTTCAGTAATCTCTCATGCTTTTACCTATGCTTTAGTTGTGCTCAAAATGTTGTTATATCTCCATGTCCCCTCTTTCATTCAACCACTACCCTAAACCTCATTACAACCCTTGTAAAGTCCTTTTGATCCTTGGTAATGTGTGGTATTCCTGTGGAGAGCTGATTTCATAATGAGCTTATGGGGTTCTAAATTCTTGATTGTGCTTCAAGTGTGTGCGCATGTACTTATTTGAGTTGTAGGTGTTGTTCTGATTTGGCATTCACACACTACACGTAAGGATGTCATTGTAAGCTTTGCACACTCTTGAATCATGTATGGAACTTAAATTGTGATTGTTATGTTTCTTTGAAACCATATACTTTGGTGATTCTTTGAGGATATTGTTTGGAAGGCCAGCTGCTTATTTTCTGTCTTCTAAGTTGTAGTTTTATTTTGTTTGCTCGAGGACTAGCAAAATCTAAGTTTGGGGGTATTTGATAAGTTCATAATTTCACACATTTGCTTGCCTTCATTACTTAGTAATTTTGTTTAGTTTCTCTTTATTTCGAGTCACTTATCTTTGTTTGTGTGTTCTGTAGGTTATGGGAGCAAGAGATCACATTTGCTACAATCCATGCACATTAAGGGCTGATTGGCATGAGAGGAATACACTTGAGGCATTTGAAGCAAAATGGTGCAAAAACGTGCAAAAACTGGAGCCTGAGTTAGAAGTTCAATTCGAACTTATCTTCTTCATCCGAGCTTGGATTGGGCTAATGTTTGTTTGGTTGGATCAGTAACATTCTGAACTTCAAAATAGACATCTTAAAGTCATCTTTTCATTCAGCCAAACCCAATTCGTGAGCCCATGAAAATAGACATCATGCTGACATGAGGATGAGCTGATGGATGCTTGGTCATGCTGACATAATGATGAGCTAGGGCTGCTGGTGGGATTTATTGGTGAAGTGCAACAACCAATTCTGATTATCTAAATACAAGTGTTGTATGCATTAGCCATATTGAATTCAGATTTATCTCTACCCTCTCCCTATAAATACCACTTCCATTCCACATTCATAGAGATTGAGATTGACATTCAGATTCAGACACACATTCACTTCATCCATTACTCCCATACACACATTCAGATTCACCACAAAGAGAGAAGAGAGCTAGCTGCAAAGGAGGGAGAGCTGGGAGCTGTCCTGGAAACTACCTTGCTGCCACCAGCTAGTTCTTCTATTCTCTTTACTCTATCTATGTATTTCTTATTTTCTGTATTCATAGTTATGTTTAACTAATCCATTTAGTTAGGGCTTAGGATGAAGCCCTAATCATGAATATTCAATGTTATGGATGATTTCATAGTTAATTGATTTCCTTGCTTTCATTATCAACTTGTTAACCTCCAGTTTATTATGTGCTTGATGTATGTTTTCTTGGAGTAGCTAACTAGGATTTTATGCATCTAGCACAGGTTGGGAAGGGGTTTAGATTCACCAATTCTACTCTCCTTTCACAAGCAACACATGAATGGCCTAAGAATCATTCAAGGGGTTAATAACCATAGGTTGACTAGGACAGATACCATGTTCTAGGACTTGTGTTGAGTGGTCCAATTTCTTACCCCTGTGGATTCCCATCGAGCCCAAAACTTGGGCATCATGATAATATGGTGGGAGGAGTCATTTGGTGAGTTTTGATTGAAATCCAATCGCTAGAACTATGCAATACACCAACCACTCCAATTCGGAACGAACTGCCTTTGAACTTGAATTGTCCAATTTCTTACACCTATGGACTTCCGATCGAACCCAAAACTTGGGCATCATCGTAATATGGTGGGAGGAGTCATTTGGTGAGTTTTGAGTGAAATACAATTTCTAGAACTACGGAATACAACAACCACTCCTATAAGGAACGAACTGCCTTTGAACCTGGATTGTCCAATTTATAACCCCTCTTGATTTCCGATCGAGCCTAAAACTTAGGCATCAACATAATATGGTGGGAGGAGTTATTTGGTGAGTTTTGAGTGAAATCCAATCGCTAGAACTATGCAATACACCAACAACTCAAATTCGGAACGAACTGCCACTGAACTTGAATTGTTCAATTTCTTACACCTATGAATTTCCGGTCGAGCCCAAAACTTGGGCATCACCATAATATGGTGGGAGGAGTCATTTGGTCAGTTTTGAGTGAAATCCAATCGCTTGAACTACGGAATACACCAGCCACTCCTATAAGGAACGAACTGCCTTTCAACCTGAATTGTCCAATTTCTTACCCCTATTGATTTTCGATCGAGCCCAAAACTTGGGCATCATCATAATATGGTGGGAGGAGTCTTTTGGAGAGTTTTGAGTGAAATCCAATCGCTAGATCTACGGAATACACCAACCACTACTATAAGGAAAGAACTGCCTTTGAATCTGAATTGTCCAATTTCTTGACCATATCGATTTCCGATCGAGCCCAAAACTTGGGCATCATCATAATGTGGTGGGATGAGTCATTTGTTGAGTTTTGAGTGAAATCCAATCGCTAGAACTACAGAATACACCAACCACTCCTATAAGGACCGAATTGCCTTTGAACCTGAATTGTCCAATTTCTTACCCCTACTGATTTCCGATCGAGCCCAAAACTTGGGCATCATCATAATATGGTGGGAGGAGTCATTTGGTGAGTTTTGAGTGAAATCCAAAGTGTAGAACTACGGAATACACCAACCACTCCTATAAGGAACGAACAGCCTTTGAACCTGAATTGTCCAATTTGACCCTATTGATTGATTTCCAATCGAGGCCAAAACTTGGGCAACATCATAATATGGTGGGAGGAGTCATTTGGTGAGTTCTGAGTAAAATCCATTCGCTAGAACTACGGAATACACCAACCACTCTTATAAGGAAGGAACGAACTGCCTTTAAACTTGAATTGTCCAATTTCTTACCCCTATTGATTTCCGATCGAGCCCAAAACTTAGGGCATCATCATAATATGGTGGGAGGAGTCATTTGGTGAGTTTTGAGTGGAATCCAATCGCTAGAACTACGGAAAACACCAGCCACTCCAAAAGGGAATGAACTGCCTTCCAACCTGAATTGTCCAATTTCTTACCCCTATTGATTTACGATCGAGCCCAAAACTTGGGCATCATCATAATATGGTGGGAGGAGTCATTTGGTGAGTGTTGAGCGAAATCCAAAGTCTAGAACTACGGAATACACCAACCACTCCTATAAGGAACGAACTGCCTTTGAACCTGAATTGTCCAATTCTAATCCCTGTTGATTTCAGATCGAGCCCATATTCTTACCCCGATTGATTGATTTCCAACCGAGGCCAAAACTTGGGCAACATCATAATATGGTGGGAGGAGTCATTTGGTGAGTATTGAGTAAAATCCAATCGCTAGAACTATGCAATACACCAGCGACTCCAATTCGGAAAGAACCGCCTTTCAACTTGAATTGTCCAATTTCTTATACCTATGGACTTCCGATCGAGCCCAAAACTTGGGCATCATCGTAATATGGTGGGCGGAGTCAACTGGTGAGTTTTGAGGGAAATCCAATCGCTAGAACTACGGAATACACCAACCACTCCTATAAGGAACGAACTGCCTTTGAACCTGAATTGTCCAATTTCTTACCCCTGTTAGTTTCCGATCGAGCGCAAAACTTGGGCATCATCATAATATGGTGGGAGGAGTCATTTGGTGAGTTTTGAGTGAAATCCAATCGCTAGAACTACGGAATACACCAACCACACCTATAAGGAACGAACTGCCTTTGAACCTGAATTGTCCAATTTCTTACCCCAGTTGACGTCCGATCGAGTGCAAAACTTGGGCATCATCATAATACGGTGGGAGGAGTCATTTGGTGAGTCTTGAGTGAAATCCAATCGCTAGAACTATGCAATTCACCAACCAACCCAATTCGGAACGAACTGCCTTTGAACTTGAATTGTACAATTTCTGACATCTATGGATTTCCGATCAAGCCCAAAACTTGGACATTGTCAAAATATTGTGGGAGGAGTCATTTGGGGAGTTTTGACTGAAATCCAATTGTTAGAACTATGCAATACACCAACGACTCCAATTCGGAACGAACTGCCTTTGAAATTTAATTGTCCAATTTCTTACACCTATGGATTTCCGATCGAGTCCAAAACTTGGGCATCATCATAATATGGTGGGAGGATTCATTTGGTGAGTTTTGAGTGAATTCCAATCGCTAGAACTATGCAATACAGCAAGCACTCCAATTCGGAACGAACTGCCTTCGAACTTGAATTGTTAAATTTCTTACCCCTATGGACTTCCAATCGAGCCCAAAACAGGGGCATCATCATAATATGGTGGGAGGAGCCATTTGGTGAGTTTTGAGTGAAATCCAATAGCTAGAACTATGCAAAACACCAACAACTCCAATTCATAACGAACTGCCTTCGAACTTGAATTGTCCAATTTCCGATCGAGCGTAAAACTTGGGCATCATCATAATATGGTGGGAGGAGTCAGTTGCTGAGTTTTGAGTGAAATCCAATCGCTAGAACTACGGAATGAACTGCCTCTGAACTTGAATTGTCCAATTTCGTACCCCTATTGATTTCCGTTCGAGCCCAAAACTTGGGCATCATCATAATACGGTGGGAGGAGTCATTTGGTGAGTTTTGAGTGAAATCCAATCGCTAGAACTATGCAATACACCAACCACTCCAATTCGGAACGAACTGCCTACGAACTTCAATTGTCCAATTTCTTACCCCTATGGATTTCCGATCGAGCCCAAAACTTGGGCATCATCATAATACGGTGGGAGGAGTCATTTGGTGAGTTTTGAGAGAAATCCAATTGTTAGAACTACAGAATACACAAACCACTCCTATAAGGAACGAACTGCCATTGAACCTGAATATTCCAATTTCTTACCCCTGTTGCTTTCCGATAGAGACCAAAACTTGGGCATCAACATAATATGGTGGGAGGAGTCATTTGCTGACTTTTGAGTGAAATCCAATCGCTAGAACTACAGAATACACCAACCACTCTTATAAGGAACGAACTGCCTTTGAACCTGAATTGTCCAATTTCGTACCCCTATTGATTTCCGATCGAGCCCAAAACTAGGGCATCATCATAATATGGTGGGAGGAGTCATTTGGTGAGTTTTGAGAGAAATCCAATCGTTAGAACTGCAGAATACACAAACCACTCCCATAAGGAACGAACTGCCATTGAACCTGAATTGTCCAATTTCTTACCCCTATTGATTTCCGATCGAGCCCAAAACCTGGGCATCATCATAATATGGTTGGAGGAGTCATTTGGTGAGTTTTGGGTGAAATCCAATCGCTAGAACTATGCAATACACCAAACTCTCCAATTCGGAATGTACTGCCTTCGAACTGGAATTGTCCAATTTCTTACCCCTATGGATTTCCGATAGATCCCAAAACTTGGGCATCAACATAATGCGGTGGGAGGAGTCATCTGGTGAGTTTTGAGTGAAATCCAGTTGCTAGAACTATGGAATACACCAGCCACTCAAATAAGCAACGAACTGCCTTTGGACCTGAAATGTCCAATTTCTTACCCCTATTGATTTCCAATCGAGCCCAAAACAGGGGCATCAACATAATAAGGTGGGAGGAGCCATTTGGTGAGTTTTGAGTGAAATCCAATAGCTAGAACTATGCAATATACCAACCACTCAATGTAAGGAACAAACTGCCTTCGAACTTCAATTGTCCAATTTCTTAACCCTATGGATTTCCGATCCAGCCCAAAACTTGGGCATCATCATAATATGGTGGGAGGAGTCATTTGGTGAGTTTTGAGTGAAATCCAATCGCTAGAACTACGCAATACACCAACCACTCCAATTCGGAACGAACTGTCTACGAACTTGAATTGTCCAATTTCTTACCCCTATGGATTTCCGATCGAGCCCAAAAGTTGGGCATCATCATAATATGGGGGGAAGAGTCATTTGGTGAGTTTTGAGAGAAATCCAAACGTTAGAACTACAGAATACACAAACCACTCCTATAAGGAACGAACTGCCTTTGAACCTGAATTGTTCAATTTGTTACCCCTATTGATTCGCGATCGAGCCCAAAACTTGGCCATCATCGTAATATGGTGGGAGGAGTCATTTGGTGAGTTTTGAGTGAAATCCAATCGCTAGAACTATGCAATACACCAACCACTCCAATTCGGAACGAACTGCCTACGAACTTGAATTGTCCAATTTCTTACCCCTATGGATTTCAGATCGAGCCCAAAACCTGGGCATCATCATAATATGGTGGGAGGAGTCATTCGGTGAGTTTTGAGTGAAATCCAATCGCTAGAACTACAGAATACACCAACCACTCCAATAAGAAACGAATTGCCCTTGAAACTGAATTGTCTAATTTCTTACCCCTATTGATTTCCGATCGAGCCCAAAACTTGGGGATCAACATAATGTGGTGGGAGGAGTCATTTGGTGAGTTTTTTGTGAAATCCAATTGCTAGAACTACGGAATACACCAGCCACTCTTATAAGGAATGAACTGCCTTTGAACCTTAATTGTCCAATTTCTTACCCCTATTGATTTCCGATAGAGCCCAAAACTTGGGAATCAACATAATACGGTGGGAGGAGTCATTTGGTGAGTTTTGAGCGAAATCCAATTGCTAGAACTACGGAACACACCAGCCGCTCCTATAAGCAACGAACTGCCTTTGAACCTGAATTGTCCAATTTCTTACCCCTATTGATTTCCGATCGAGACCAAAACAGGGGCATCATCATAATATGGCGGGAGGAGTCATTTGGTGAATTTTGAGTGAAATCCAATCGCTAGAACTACGGAATACACAGCCACTCCGATTCGAAACGAACTGCCTTCGAACTTGAATTGCCCAATTTCTTACCCCTATGGATTTCCGATCGAGCCCAAAACTTGGGCAACAACATAAAATGGTGGGAGGAGTGATTTGGTGGGTTTTGAGTGAAATCCAATCGCTAGAACTACGGAATACACCAACCACTCCTATAAGGAACGAACTGCCTTTGAACCTTAATTGTCAGATTTCTTACCCCTATTGATTTCCGATCGAGCCCAAAACTTGGGCATCATCATAATATGGTGGGAGGAGTCATTTGGTGAGTTTTGAGTGAAATCCAATCGCTAGAACTACAGAATACACCAACCACTCCTATAAGGAACGAACTGCCTGTGAACCTGAATTGTCAGATTTCTTACCCCAATTGATTTCCGATCGAGCCCAAAACTTGGGCATCATCATAATATGGTGGGAGGAGTCATTTGGTGAGTTTTGAGTGAAATCCAATCGCTAGAACTATGCAATACACCAACCACTCCAATTCGGAACGAACTACCTTCGAACTTGAATTGTCCAATTTCTTACCCCTATGGATTTCCGATCGATCCCAAAACTTGGGCATCATCATAATATGGTGGGAGGAGTCATTTGGTGAGTTTTGAGTGAAATCCATTCGCTAGAACTACAGAATACACCAACCACTCCAATTCGGAACGAACTGCCTTCGAACTTCAATTGTCCAATTTCTTACCCCTATGGATTTCCGATCGAGCCCACAACTTAGGCATCATCATAATATGGTGGGAGGAGTCATTTGGTGAGTTTTGAGTGAAATCCAATCGCTAGAACTACAGAATACACCAACCACTCCTATAAGGAACAAACTGCCTTTGAACCTGAATTGTCCAATTTCTTACCCCTATTGATTTCCGATCGAGACCAAAACAGGGGCATCATCATAATATGGCGGGAGGAGTCATTTGGTGAATTTTGAGTGAAATCCAATCGCTAGAACTACGTAATACACCAGCCACTCCTATAAAGAATGAACTGCCTTTGAACTTGAATTGTCCAATTTCTTACCCCTATTGATTTCCGATCGAGACCAAAACAGGGGCATCATCATAATATGGTGGGAGGAGTCATTTGGTGAGTTTTGAGTGAAATCCAATCGCTAGAACTATGGAATACACCAGCCACTCCTATAAGCAATGAACTGCCTTTGAACCTGAATTGTCTAATTTCTTACTCCTATTGATTTCCGATCGAGCCCAAAACTTGGGCATCATCATAATATGGTGGGAGGAGTCATTTGGTGAGTTTTGAGTGAAATCCAATCGCTAGAACTATGCCATACACCAACCACTCCAATTCGGAACGAACTGCCTTCGAACTCGAATTGTCAAATTTGTTACCCCTATGGATTTCCGATCAAGCCCAAAACTTGGGCATCGTCATAATATGGCGGGAGGAGTCATTTGCTAAGTTTTGAGTGAAATCCAATGGCTAGAACTACGCAATACACCAACCAGTCCAATTCGGAACGAACTGCCTTCGAACTTGAATTGTCCAATTTCTTACCCCTATGGATTTCCGATCGAGCCCAAAACTTTGGCATCGTTATAATATGGTGGGAGGAGTCATTTGGTGAGTTTTGAGTGAAATCCAATCGCTAGAACTACGGAATACCCCAGCCATTCCTATAAGGAACGAACTGCCTTTGAACCTGAATTGTCCAATTTCTTACCCCTATTGATTTCCGATCGAGCCCAAAACTTGGGCATCATCAAAATACGGTGGGAGGAGTCATTTGGTGAGTTTTGAGTGAAATCCAATCGCTAGAACTACGGAATACACCAACCACTCCTATAAGGAACGAACTGCCTTTGAACCTGAATTGTGCAATTTCTTACCCCTATTGATTTCCGATCGAGCCCAAAACTTGGGCATCGTAATAATATGGTGGGAGGAGTCATTTGGTGAGTGTTGGGTGAAATCCAATCGCTAGAACTACGGAATACACCAACCACTCCTATAAGGAACGAACTGCCTTTGAACCTGAATTGTCCAATTTCTTACCCCTACTGATTTCCGATCGAGCCCAAAACTTGGGCATCATAATAATATGGTGGGAGGAGTCATTTGGTGGGTGTTGGGTGAAATCTAATCGCTAGAACTACGGAATACACCAGCCACTCCTATAAGGAACGAACAGCCTTTGAACCTGAATTGTCCAATTTCTTACCCCTATTGATTTCCGATCGAGCCCAAAACTTGGGCATCATCATATAATGGTGGGAGGAGTCATTTGGTGAGTTTTGGGTGAAATCCAATCGCTAAAACTACGGAATACACCAACCACTCGTATAAGTAATGAACTTCCTTTGAACTTGAATTGTCCAATTTCTTAGCCCAATGGACCTCCAATCGAGCCCAAAACTTGGGCATCATCATAATATGGTGGGAGGAGTCATTTGGTGAGTTTTGAGTGAAATCCAATCGCTAGAACTTTTCAATACACCAACCACTCCAATTCGGAACGAATTGCCTTCGAACTTGAACTGTCCAATTTCTTACCCGTATGGATTTCCGATCGAGCCCAAAACTTGGGCATCATCGTAATATGGTGGGAGGAGTCATTTGATGAGTTTTGAGTTAAATCCAATCGCTAGAACTATGTAATACACCAACCACTCCGATAAGGAACGAACTGCCTTTGAACCTGAATTGTCAGATTTCTTACCCCTATTGATTTCCGATCGAGCCCAAAACTTGGGCATCATCATAATATGATGGGAGGAGTCATTTGGTGAGTTTTGAGTGAAATCCAATCGCCAGAACTACGGAATACACCAGCCACTCCTATAAGGAACGAACTGCCTTTGAACCTGAATTGTCCAATTTCTTACCCCTATAGATTTCTGATGGACCCCAAAACTTGGGCATCATCATAATATGGTGGTAGTAGTCATTTGGTGAGTTTTGAGTGAAATGCAATCGCTAGAACTACAGAATACTCCAACCACTCCTATAGGGAACGAACTGCCTTTGAACCTGAATTGTCCAATTTCTTACCCCTATTGATTTCCGATCGAGCCCAAAACTTGGGCATCATCCTAAAATGGTGGGAGGAGTCATTTGGTGAGTTTTGAGTGAAATCCAATCGCTAGAACTACGGAATACACCAACCACTCCTATAAGGAACGAACTGCCTTTGAACCTGAATTGTCCAATTTCTTACCCCTATTGATTTCCGACCGAGCCCAACGTCAGTATGGTTGTGAAGAGCCTCCGCCAGGTGCCTATACTCAAGCAGAACTGCAGAGGAGCGATTAGGGAACACAAATCTGTTTAGCCAATATAGGAGGAACAGCATGTGTTGTTGATCCTTGTCCGTTTCCGTGCTAAACTTCCTCAGATAATTTGAAAAAGAACCATTCTGATTGATGGTAGCAGGGGAAATGGTGAAAGGCTTGGCCAGCTTTTCTTGGTTCTTCCTTCGATGGTAGTCACCGACGGCATCTACAGGTCTTCCATGGGGTCTGAACCCAAAAATCTGAGCCATGTCCAGCAGGGTTGGCGCCATTGGACCCACGCGGAAGTCAAAGGTGTTGCTGGCAGAATTCCAAAAGTATAAAGCAGCAGCAAGCAGATTCTCATCCCGGCTCTCTTCCAATAAGCTCCATGCCTAGGAAGAAGCTTGTCAACCCAGTCTGCCCATTTCACAGAGCTGTTCCTCACCTCACTGGATGGGAATGAGCGGCTCAGATTTTTGCTAACCCAAGAATAGGAAGAAAGGACCGAATCATTTTCAAAACAGATGGGAGCTACTGCATCCTTTTCCAGCAGTTCTGCCACCTCAGTCGGAACAGTACCAAACCAGCGAGGCCCGAGGATAAGAGTGTCCTCAAAAAGATGAAGAACGTTCTCATCTAGTTTTCTGCCAATCAAGGGGTGGGTCCTGCTTCGAACCTCCATGGCATGGGCATCAATGCCTGACCAAGTAATGTAATATGGAGGAACTGAGGAGGAAGCACTTTGAGCACGAGTTCTGGGAGAAGACATTTTCAGGAATAAAGCAAAGAGAAGACTAAGGAGTATTCGAAGAAAACGGAAGGATTTTTGCAAAATTAAAGGAAAAAATCGAGTTCTGAGGAAGAGGGGATTCAAAGTAAACAGGAACTAAACTCTGAGGAAGCTAGGTTTTGAGATGAACAGGAACTGGAGGTTTCAAATTTCTTTTAAAAGACTCGAAATCGTGGGAAAAGGAAGACAAGACGCCACCTGAAAGCTGATAATGACCAGCTAGTAACTAGCTAGTAACTGACCAATTTCCCACGAAGTCTAATTCGTGGTAGGCGGATGTGGCAGACAGGGGACGTTTTATTTCGGCGCGCACAAATTAAATAGCCGAAAAATCATTAAGTTTGAAAACCGTCGTTTTAAACGGTTCAAACTTAATGGAGGCATTGTTTGGGCTTAAATTTGGCGCACCCAAGCCTAAAGAAGAAAGCCCACGGCGTTCCCAAACCGACTGTTCCAAAGCTCTGAGCCCATCAACGCAATCCAGCCCGCTAACGATTAAACGGATCAAAACAAATGAACACGGCCCAAAACGTTAGGAGGTCTGGAAACAGTAGGAACTAGGAAAGGGTTGGGCCTCGAAGAAATTCGAAATTAGGCACAACGTAAACTAGACTCAATCTGGTCTGCAAAACGGAACAGTCCCACGTGATCCCTGACTTAGAAGAGTCAATAATTTCGGCTGAGATTGAAGATTGAACAGGAGCAGGTATAAAAAGAAAATCTCTGAAATAACTTTGCTGCCAGGAGATCAAATACCGCTTAGTTTATCTAAAAATAATCTGATATTTTGGAGAAACACAATTTTCAAAGATAAGCAGGCTCTGCTGTTATAAAGCGGGAAACAGGGAGCTGTTCAAAAGCTGAGAATTAGCTATCTCAAACGTTCAGACTCATGCAAAAGCAGATTGAAATGAAAGAACAGGCATGGCACTCCATCAAAATACAGAAGCAGTCATCTCAGGAACTGATCGTTGAGTGTTTACTTACCAGAAAAGGAATGGAACCCCTGTTTTTATTTCAATTAAAAATTAAAAAGATCTTTTACTTACCACCCACCCTCAAAAACATTTCGTATATATACAAGAGAGGGTGAACAGAGCAAAAGGACAATCAATCAACACAACCAAAAACCCAGTCAAAAGACAAACACTCAAAAGATCACTTGATCACAAATATCTCAAACAAGTTACAACAGACTTAGAGTCTGAAGTACTTCAAATGCAAAAGCTTCTCAGACAAGCTTGCAGAATCATCCTATTTTCTCCCAACAAAGGCAGTTAGACCCCTGCTTCTGATTTGAATCCCAATTCACAACTCAACAATAACGAGATTTCTCTCGTTACAAATTTGGTTCAGCAAAAGCCAAGTTTAGCAGAGTTCGAGTTTTCTCAAATATGAAAACCTCAACAAATTTATGAAGAGCCCTGACTTAGCAGCACAGGTACTGCAGTACATCCCCAGCTCAAGTCCAGCCACTTCTGCCCCTTTCAGACTGGAGAAGTCCCAGTTTTGCCCATCCAAAAGCCATCCAGGGCTTGAAATATATTAAAGCTCTGCCAAACTCAAGCTTTGGTATCGATTTGCAGCCGAAGCCTAACAGTGGAAGCTGTTCAGAGTCCAATCCAGCACAAACATACCCAATCCAGCCCAGAACAGAGGCAACTAACCAGGCAGAAATGGAAGCACAGCCCTCCTCTTGTTCTCATATAGTCAGTTTTCCCTTTTTGAGTTTTGTAAAGGGGAGTTCTGCCTGAAATCAGTTCAATCTGTTATCAGTTGTTCTGGCCAGAACGGCCGGTTTTTATACTGAGATAAATTATAAAGTCCTTGCACGTCTAAGGCATAGAAAAGAACTTACTTGGGAGATATTCCTCAACCAAATTCACAATCGTTTGGTCAAAGTCAGTAACTTGGGGCGCAAGTTATTTTTACCATAAGTCTGTTAGGGTTGAAAAATTGCTAACAGTGGCACGCTCAACACATAAAGAAAGTTAATTTACTGACCAAAACATGGTCTTTGAATTAATGGGGAACTTTGCCCTGTCATCTCAGGAAATAAATCAAAACGGGTGAACACTACGGAATACACCAACCACTCGTATAAGGAACGAACTGCCTTTGAACTTGAATTGTCCAATTTCTTACCCCATTGGACTTCCGATCGAGCCCAAAACTTGGGCATCATCATAATATGGTGGGACGAGTCATTTGGTGAGTTTTGAGTGAAATCCGACCGCTAGAAGTACGGAATACACCGACCAGTCCTATAAGGAACGAACTGCCTTTGAACCTAAATTGTCCAATTTCTTACCGCTATTGATTTCCGATAGAGCCCAAAACTTGGGCATCATCATAATATTGTGGGAGGAGTCATTTGGTGAGTTTTGAGTGAAATCCAATCGCAAGAACTACGGAATACACCGATGACTCCTACAAGGAACGAACAGCCTTTGAACTTGAATTGTCCAATTTCTTACCCCTATTAATTTCCGATAGAGCCCAAAACTTGGGCATTATCATAATATGGTGGGAGGAGTCATTTGGGGAGTTTTGAGTGAAATCCAATCGCAAGAACTATGCAATACACCAACCACTCCAACTTGGAACGAACTGCCTACGAACTTGAAATGTCCAATTTCTTACCCCTATGGACATTCCGATCGAGCCCAAAACTTGGGCATCATCATAATACATTGGGAGGAGTCAATTGGTGAGTTTTGAGTGAAATCCAATCGCTAGAACTACGGAATACACCAACCACTCCTACAAGGAACGAACTGCCTTTGAACCTGAATTGTCCAATTTCTTAACCCTATTGATTTCCGATCGAGCCCAAAACTCGGGCATCATCATAATATGGGGGGAGGAGTCATTTGGTGAGTTTTGAGTGAAATCCAATCGCTAGAACAACGCAATACACCAACCACTACAATTCGGAACGAACTGCCTTTGAATTTGAATTGTCCAATTTCTTACCCCTATGGATTTCCTATCGAGCCCAAAACTTGGGCATCACAATAATATGGTGGGATGAGTGATTTGGTGAGTTTAGAGTGAAATCCAATCGCTAGAACTACGGAATACACCAACCACTCCTATTAGGAACGAACTGCCTTTGAACCTGAATTGTCCAATTTCTTACCCCTATTGATTTCCGATGGAGCCCAAAACTTGGGCATCATCATAATATGGTGGGAGGAGTCATTTGGTGAGTTTTGAGTGAAATCCAATCGCCAGAACTACGGAATACACCAACCACCCCTGAAAGGAACGAACTGCCTTCGAACATGAATTGTCCAATTTCTTACCCCTATTGATTTCCGATCGAGCCCAAAACTTGGGCATCATCATAATATGGTGGGATGAGTCATTTGGTGAGTTTAGAGTGAAATCCAATCGCTAGAACTATGCAATACACCAACCACTCCAATTCGGAACGAACTGCCTTCGAAGTTGAATTGTCCAATTTCTTACCCCTATGGATTTTCAGATCGAGCCCAAAACTTGGGCATCATTATAATATGGTGGGAGGAGTCATTTGGTGAGTTTTGAGTGAAATCCAATCGCTAGAACTACGGAATACACCAACCACTCCTATAAGGAACGAACTGCCTTCGAACATGAATTGTCCAATTTCTTACCCCTATTGATTTCCGATCGAGCCCAAAACTTGGGCATCATCATAATATGGTGGGAGGAGTCATTTGGTGAGTTTTGAGTGAAATCCAATCGCTAGAACTATGGAATACACCAACCACTCCTATAAGGAACGAACTGCCTTTCAATCTGAATTGTCCAATTTGTTGCCCCTATTGATTTCCGATTGAGCCCAAAACTTGGGCATCATCATAATATGGTGGGAGGAGTCATTTGGTGAGTTTTGAGTGAAATCCAATCGCTAGAACTACGGAATACACCAATCACTCCAATAAGGAACGAACTGCCTTTGAACCTGAATTGTCCAATTTCTTACCCCTATTGATTTCCGATCGAGCCCAAAACTTGGGCATCATCCTAATATGGTGGGAGGAGTCATTTGGTGTGTTTTGAGTGAAATAGAATTACTAGAACTACGGAATACACCAACCACTCCTATAAGGAACGAACTGCCTTCGAACTTGAATTGTCCAATTTCTTACCCCTAGTGATTTCCGATCGAGTCCAAAACTTGGGAATCATCATAATATGGTGGGAGGAGTCATTTGGTGAGTTTTGAGTGAAATCGAATTGCTAGAACTACGGAATACACCAACCACTCCAGTAAGGAACACACTGCCTTCGAACATGAATTGTCCAATTTCTTACCCCTATTGATTTCCGATCGAGCCCAAAACTTGGGCATCATCATAATATGGTGGGAGGAGTAATTTGGTGGGTTTTGAGTGAAATCCAATCGCTAGAACTACGTAATACACCAACCACTCCTACATGGAACGAACTGCCTTTGAACCTGAATTGTCCAATTTCTTAGCCCTATTGATTTCTGATCGAGCCCAACACTTGGGCATCATCATAATATGGTGGGAGGAAGTCATTTGGTGAGTTTTGAGTGAAATCCAATAGGCTAGAACTATGGAATACACCAACCACTCTTATAAGGAACGAACTGCCTCTGAACCTGAATTGGCCAATTTCTTACCCCTATTGATTTCCGAATCGAGCCCAAAACTTGGGCATCATCATAATATGGTGGGAGGAGTCATTTGGTGAGTTTTGAGTGAAATCCAATCGCTAGAAATACGGAATACATCAAGCCACTGCTATATGGAACGAACTGCCTTTGAACCTGAATTGTCCAATTTCTTACCCCTATTGATTTCCGATCGAGCCCAAAACTTGGGCATCATCATAATATGGTGGGAGGAGTCATTTGGTGAGTTTTGAGTGAAATCCAATCGCTAGAACTATGCAATACACCAACCACTCCAACTCGGAACGAACATGCCTTCGAACTTGAATTGTCCAATTTCTTACCCCTATGGATTTCCGATCGAGCCCTAAAACTTGGGCATCATCATAATATGGTGGGAGGAGTCATTTGGTGAGTTTTGAGTGAAATCCAATCGCTAGAACTACGGAATACACCAACCACTCCTATAAGGAACGAACTAGCCTTTGAACCTGAATTGTCCAATTTCTTACCCCTATTGATTTCCGATCGAGCCCAAAACTTGGGCATCATCATAATATGGTGGGAGGAGTCATTTGGTGAGTTTTGAGTGAAATCCAATCGCTAGAACTACGGAATACACCAACCACTCCTATAAGGAATGAACTGCCTCTGAACCTGAATTGGCCAATTTCTTACCCCTATTGATTTCCGATCGAGCCCAAAACTTGGGCATCATCATAATATGGTGGGAGGAGTCATTTGGTGAGTTTTGAGTGAAATCCAATCGCTAGAACTTCGGAACACACCAACCACTCCTATAAGGAACGAACTGCCTTTGAACTTGGATTGTCCAATTTCTTCCCCCTATTGATTTCCGATCGAGCCCAAAACTTGGTCATCATCATAATATGGTGGGAGGAGTCATTTGGTGAGTTTTGAGTGAAATCCAATCGCCAGAACTATGCAATACACCAACCCCTCCAATTCGAAACGAACTGCCTTCGAACTTGAATTGTCCAATTTCTTACCCCTATGGATTTTCAATCGAGCCCAAAACTTGGGCATCATCATAATGTGGTGGGAGGAGTCATTTGGTGAGTTTTGAGTGAAAACCATTCGCTAAAACTATGCAATACACCAACCACTCCAATTCGGAACGAACTGCCTTTGAACTTAATTGTCCAATTTCTTACCCCTATGGATTTCCGATCGAGCCCAAAACTTGGGCATCATCATAATATGGTGGGAGGAGTCATTTGGTGAGTTTTGAGTGAAATCCAATCGCTAGAACTACGGAATACACCAACCACTCCTATAAGGAACGAACTGCCTTGAACTTGAATTGTCCAATTTCTTACCCCTATTGATTTCCGATCGAGCCCAAAACTTGGGCATCATCATAATATGGTGGGAGGAGTCATTTGGTGAGTTTTGAGTGAAATCCAATCGCTAGAACTACGGAATACACCAGCCACTCCTATAAGGAACGAACTGCCTTTGAACCTGAATTGTCCAATTTCTTACCCCTATCGATTTCCGATCGAGCCCAAAACTTAGGCATCATCATAATATGGTGGGAGGAGTCATTTGGTGTAGTTTTGAGTGAAATCCAATCGCTAGAACTATGCAATACACCAACCACTTCCAATTCGGAACGAACTGCCTTTGAACTTAAATTGTCCAATTTCTTACCCCTATGGAATTCCGATCGAGCCCAAAGCTTGGGCATCATCATAACATGGTGGGAGGAGTCATTTGGTGAGTTTTGAGTGAAATCCAATCGCTAGAACTATGCAATTCACCAACCACTCCAATTCGGAATGAACAGTCTTCGAACTAGAATTGTCTAATTTCTTACCCCTATGGATTTCCGATCGAGCCCAAAACTTGGGCATCATCATAATATGGTGGGAGGAGTCATTTGGTGAGTTTTGAGTGAAATCCAATCCCTAGAACTACGGAATACACCCGCCACTCCTATAAGGAACAAACTGCCTTTGAACCTGAATTGTCCAATTTCTTACCCCTATTGATTTTCGATCGAGCCCAAAACTAGGGCATCATCATAATATGGTGGGCGGAGTCATTTGGTGAACTTTGAGTAAAATCCAAGCGCTTAGAACTATGCAATACACCAACCACCCCAATTCGGAACGACCAGTCCTTCGAACTTGAATTGTCTAATTTCTTACCCTATGGATTCCGATCGAGCCCAAAACTTGGGCATCATCATAATATGGTGGGAGGAGTCATTTGGTGAGTTTTGAGTGAAATCCAATCGCTAGAACTACGGAATACACCAGCCACTCCTATATGGAACGAACTGCCTTTGAACCTGAATTGTCCAATTTCTTACCCCTATTGATTTCCGATCGAGCCCAAAACTTGGGCATCATCATAATATGGTGGGAGGAGTCATTTGGTGAGTTTTGAGTGAAATCCAATCGCTAGAACTACGGAATACACCAAGCCACTCCTATATGGAACGAACTGCCTTTGAACCTGAATTGTCCAATTTCTTACCCCTATTGATTTCCGATCGAGCCCAAAACTTGGGCATCATCATCATATGGTGGGAGGAGTCATTTGGTGAGTTTTGAGTGAAATCCAATTCGCTAGAACTACGGAATACACAAGCCACTCCTATAAGGAACGAACTGCCTTTGAACCTGAATTGTCCAATTTCTTACCCCTATTGATATCCGATCGAGCCCAAAACTTGGGCATCATCATAATATGGTGGGAGGAGTCATTTGGTGAGTTTTGAGTGAAATCCAATCGCTACAACTACGGAATACACCAACCACTCCTATAAGGAACGAACTGCCTTTGAACCTGAATTCTCCAATTTCTTACCCCTATTGATTTCCGATCGAGCCCAAAACTTGGGCATCATCATAATATGGTGGGAGGAGTTATTTGGTGAGTTTTGAGTGAAATCCAGTCGCTAGAACTACGCAATACACCAACCACTCCAATTCGGAATGAACTGCCTTCGAACTTTAATTGTCCAATTTCTTACCCCTATTGATTTCCGAACGAGCCCAAAACTTGGGCATCATCATAATGTGGCAGCAGGAGTCATTTGGTGAGTTTTGAGTGAAATCCAATCGTTAGAACTACGCAATACACCAGCCACTCCTATAAGGAACGAACTGCCATTGAACCTGAATTGTCCAATTTCTTACCCCTATTGATTTCCGATCGAGCCCAAAACTTGGGCATCAGTCATAATATGGTGGGAGGAGTCATTTGGTGAGTTTTGAGTGAAATCCAATCGCTAGAACTACGGAATACACCAGCCACTCCTATAAGGAACGAACTGTCTCTGAACCTGAATTGTCCAATTTTTTACCCCTATTGATTTCCGATCGAGCCTAAAACTTGGGCATCATCATAATATGGTGGGAGGAGTCATTTGGTGAGTTTTGAGTGAAATCGAATCGCTAGAACTACGGAATACACCAGCCACTCCTATATGGAACGAACTGCCGTTGAACCTGAATTGTCCAATTTCTTACCCCTATTGATTTCCGATCGAGCCCAAAACCTAGGACATCATCATAATATGGTGGGAGGAGTCATTTGGTGAGTTTTGAGTGAAATCCAATCGCTAGAACTATGCAATACACCAACCACTCCAATTCGGAACGAATAGTCTTCGAACTTGAATTGTCAAATTTTTACCCCTATGGATTTCCGATCGAGCCCAAAACTTGGGCATCATCATAATATGGTCAGAGGAGACATTTGGTGAGTTTTGAGTTTAATCCAATCGCTAGAACTATGCAATACACCAACCACTCCAATTCGGAACGAGCAGTCTTCGAACTTGAATTGTCCAATTTCTTACCCCTATGGATTTCCGATCGAACCCAAACCCTAGGTATTGTCATAATATGGTGGGAGGAGTCATTTGGTGAGTTTCAGGTGAAATCCAATCGCTAGAACTATGGAATACACCAACCACTCCTACAATAAACGAACTGCCTTTGAACCTGAATTGTCCAATTTCTTACCCCTATTGATTTCCGATCGAGCCCAAAACTTGGGCATCATCATAATATGGTGGGAGGAGTCATTGGGTGAGTTTTGAGTGAAATCCAATCCCTAGAGCTACGGAATACACCAACCACTCCTATAAGGAACGAACTGCCTTTGAACCTAAATTGTCCAATTTCTTACCCCTATTGATTTCCGATCGAGCCCAAAACTTGGGCACCATCATAATATGGTGGGAGGAGTCATTGGGTGAGTTTTTAGTGAAATCCAATCCCTAGAGCTACGGAATACACCAGCCACTCCTATAAGGAACGAACTGCCTTCGAACCTGAATTGTCCAATTTCTTACCCCTATGGATTTCCGATCGAGCCCAAAACTTGGGCATCATCATAATATGGTGGGAGGAGTCATTTGGTGAGTTTTGAGTGAAATCCAATCGCTAGAACTAAGCAATACACCAACCACTCCAATTCGGAACGAACTTCCTTCGAACTTAAATTGTCCCATTTCTTACCCCTACGGATTTCCGATCGAGCCCAAAACTTGGGCATCATCATAACATGGTGGGAGGAGTTATTTGGTGAGTTTTGAGTGAAATCCAATCGCTAGAACTACGGAATACACCAACCACTCCTATAAGGAACGAACTTCCTTTGAACCTGAATTGTCCAATTTCTTACCCCTATTGATTTCCTGATCGAGCCCAAAACTTGGGCATTATCAGTAATACGGTGGGAGGAGTCATTCGGTGAGTTTTGAGTGAAATCCAATCGCTAAAACTACGGAATACACCAGCCACTCCTATAAGGAACGAACTGCCTTTGAACATGAATTGTCCAATTTCTTACCCCTATTGATTTCCGATTGAGCCCAAAACTTGGGCATCATCATAATATGGTGGGGGGACTTGGGAACCAGAATATTCATGTTAGGTTACATCGAAGCCCTAGTTATGGATTTAGCTACTCATAATGGAAAAGAAACTAAAACAGAAATGGGAAAACATAATGAAAGCCATAAGAGTAAAAGAAACCCTTTTCTGAAGTTCTTGTGGTGTCCAATGCTTCTTCAAGAGCTTCTCCACGTCTAGAAGGATGTACGAAGGATATGGAGGTGATTTGGGATGAGTTTGGGTGAGTGATGATGGCTGAGAAAGAGGAAATTCGTAGGGAAATGGAAGGGTGGCTTTCTGGAGCTATTTTGGGGATTTGGGGCAGTTTAGAGTCTTGGGTTGATTTCTAGAGTGTTTGGGGTTGTGGGAATGTTTGGGGATGATTTCTGGATGTGTTGATGGAATGATATAAGTGTGGAGGATGGCTAGAGTGAATTGTGTGGGGGTTGATGGTGTTTGGGGTTGTGGACTTCTCTATTTATAGGGCTAAGAGGGAGGAACATCATGATGAATTCCAACACCACCATTCCTCCTTTAATACAACCCATAACTCTCACTTCATCTTGTCTATGGTAGTGTGGTTGGAATCACTTTCATCCCATACTTCTTTTGCTGCTGCACCTCCAGCTTTCTTCACATGGGTTTTCTTTTGGTTGCTGGAAAACAGTTGGCAGCTGCAAACCTGAGCATGGTGTGCAATTTGATGGGCTCACGGATTGGGCTTGGCTTCGTCAATTGATATGTTTGAGTAGTCCATCCTGCAGTTCAGAATCTCCTCTTTCCAACCACAAGTGATTTGGCCCAATCCAAGCTCAGATGAAAAAGATAAGTCCGAAATGAATTGCTAACTCAGTCTGCTCGTTTTTGCACCCCTTTGCAACTCTTCTTATCCAAAGCCACCATTGCTACCTAAGGCCCAATGAACTGAATGACAAACAGAAAAGGGATTAAAAGCACAAGTTTAACTCAATAACATAACCAAATCATAAGCTAGAGAGGTACAAAATGATATACAACTATGAACTGATCAAATACCCCTAGACCTAGATTTTGCTAGTCCTCGAGCAAAACAACACAAAACAAAGTTAAAAACAAAACAAGAAGTTAACTAAACCACTTCCGCAGGTCACTTGATTGCATTGAGCATATGCAACAAGCCTTTAAACCTCTAGGCATCCCTAGTAGGAGGAGTTGTGTCTCCTGAGGGTTTAACAGAAACGATACCCACAAACGCTCTACTGACTCTACAAAACAAAGTGATTAGTAAAACGTTGAAATCAACTAATGAAAATGAAAGAAAACTTTCGTCATACCTCCAATACCATAGAGTTGCCAAGATAGGTGATCAATCAGTGTGTAAAGTGGAAGCTATAGCTCAAAGGCACCCGGCTTCAAAGCAAGCACACTCAAACCTTGAATAGAGAACATGCTTCGACTCTAATTCTCACAGATAACACTCAATCACTTAGAACCTATGGTTTAATTCTCTCAAGAAAGCATAAATGAGTGTAAGAAATAGAAGCACAAGTTTGGTTAGATCTCATGAAAGGAATCAAATACTAAGAATAGAGATACACACATACTTACAGCAACCATGAATACATCCTCAAAGATCAGCTAGGTCTTTTACAAGGTTGTAATGAAAGGCTAAGGTGAGGGGAAATGGAAGAATTGGAAGGAAAAACAAGTAACTTAAGAACATACCAAGGTTGCATTCTTCTTTGATCTGCAAGGTATCATTGGTTTAGAATGGCATGGCTGCAAACTTCATGGTATCACCTGGCACAGACTTTATTTTTTACACTTAGATCAAATCGAAACACTTTCTCTAAGGTGAGAGAAATCCAATCGCTAGAACTACAGAATACACCGGCCACTCCTATAAGGAACGAACTGCCTTTGAACCTGAATTGTCCAATTTCTTACCCCTATTGATTTCCGATCGAACCCAAAACTTGGGCATCATCATAATATGGTGGGAGGAGTCATTTGGTGAGTTTTGAGTGAAATACAATCGCTAGAAATACGGAATACACCAACCACTCCTATAAGGAAAGAACTGCCTTTGAACCTGAATTGTCCAATTTCTTACCCCTATTTATTTCCGATCGAGCCCAAAACTTGGGCATCATCATAATATGGTGGGAGGAGTCATTTGGTGACTTTTGAGTGAAATCCAATCGCTAGAACTACGGAATACACCAGCCACTCCTATAAGGAACGAACTGCCTTTGAACCTGAATTGTCCAATTTCTTACCCCTATTGATTTCCGATCGAGCCCATAACTTGGGCATCATCATAGTATGGTGGGAGGAGTCATTTGGTGAGTTTTGAGTGAAATCCAGTCCCTAGAACTATGCAATACACCAACCACTCCAATTCGGAACGAACTGCCTTCGAACTTGAATTGTCCAATTTCTTACCCCTATGGATTTCCGATCGAGCCCAAAACTTGGGCATCATCATAATATGGTGGGAGGAGTCAGTTAGTGACTTTTGAGTGAAATCCAATCGCTAGAACTATGGAATACACCAGCCATTCCTATAAGGAACGAACTGCCTTTGAACCTGAATTGTCCAATCACTTACCCCTATTGATTTCCGATCGAGCCCAAAACTTGGGCATCATCATAATATGGTGGGAGGAGTCATTTGGTGAGTTTTGAGTGAAATCCAATAGCTAGAACTACGTAATACACCAGCCACTCCTATAAGGAACGAACTGCCTTTGAACCTGAATTGTCCAATTTCTTACCCCTATTGATTTCTGATCGAGCCCAAAACTTGGGCATCATCGTAATATGGTGGGAGGAGTCATTTGGTGAGTTTTGAGTGAAATCCAATCGCTAGAACTACGGAATACACCAACCACTAGGCGTGGGCACGGTTCGGTTTGGTCCGGTTTCACCCTCAAACCACAGTTGAACCAATTAAACTTTCACTGTCCGGTGTGGTTCGGTTTGAGCTAAAATCAAAATGAAAACCAAACCAAACCAAACCATTCATATCCGGTTTGGTGCGGTTTGGTTCATCCGGTTTAGGCATAAAAGAAAACGTCTTACAATAACAAAGAACCTATTAACAAACATCCTAAAATAGAAACTGATACAGCTATAAACATCAACATTTTCATGAAATAATCCGAATCTCCAATACATCAAACATGGAAAGTTAACCAAATTTCTAGTATAACAAAGTTCAACATACAATCCCACATTTGCATACAAATAGAAATAAACTTAAAAAAAAAAAATAGAAATAAACTTCAATATCCAACTAATTAATACAAATCAAACTAGAATTTTCAAACACCAAAAAAACGAAAAAACAATAAGCAGCATGTCTTCATTTCCATTCTCAATCACAAGAAATATGTAAAGGCCCCATAGCATTTGATTTCTTCATCTCTACATAAGAAACACAATCACAGATTTAGTTTCAACATAATAAACACACAAGTTATTATATAATAAACACACAATTGAAAAAAAAACAAACTTAAACCGTATTTCCCCTATTTTATTATTATTGTTTCTATTTTTCTTAAAGTTCTTTTGGTTTCAAGTTTATACAAGATTCAAAAGGAAGATAATTTTCCCTTGAATTGACAAACCAAAAAGAAGTCTCCAGCCAACCAAAAAGACAAACCAGCGAAAAGAAAAAAGAGGAAAAAAAAAAGGAGTAAAGCCAAGAGAAAAAAACGCAGCCAACCAAACCTGAAGAAGAGAACTCCTTCGCACAGCCAAGCCAACAAAAGGGAAGTCACGAAAAAAAAAGGGAAAGCAAAAGTCAAAAGCAAGCCAAATCTCTTCAAATACCCCATCTTCTTTTTTAACTTTCTGCAAATCCCACCCACCCCACCCCATTGCACCCACACATCACCATAGCAGAACCCACTAATTTCACCAAAAAAAAAGACAAAATGAAGACCCATATGTATCTAAATCATCAAAAGCCATGAGAGATATGAACCCAAATCAGAAACTTGAACAAGAAAACCATCAAATCTACAGAATGAGAGTGAGTGAGTGAGTGTGTGTGTGTGAGAGAGAGAGAGAGAGAGAGAGGTTACACTGGAGAGACGAAGAGGCCAAAGGTGATGACCTTGTCTGCCAAAGGTGATGAAGATGGAGATGAATGATGTGATGAGATGAGAGTAGTGAGTGAGTGTTGTGTGCGGCTAGGGTTAGGAAACGAAGGAGAGGCTGAGAGAAATGTGAGAGAGGTAGAGAAAGACTAGATCCGTGAGTTTTAGTTTTGGACGAGTTTTTCAGGCTTTTGGAGTCCAATCATGTGCAATATGGTGCATGATAACAATTACAAAGAACCACTCAAAGCCTTGCCACGTGTAAAATATATTTAACAAATAATAAATTTATTTTTAATCAGTCCGGTTCGGTTTAGGACAGTTTATAAAATGCTCAAACCGCAGCCGAACCAAACCAAACCGGTTCGGATCGATTTTTGAAACTGTTGACTTTTTCTTCGGTCAAACCCAAACCAAACCAAACCAATATAATCGGTTCGGCCGGTGTAACCGGATCGGCCGGATTGATGCCCACCCCTACCAACCACTTCTATAAGGAACGAACTGCCTTTGAACTTGAATTGTCCAATTTCTTACCCCTATTGATTTCCGATCGAGCCCAAAACTTGGGCACCATCATAATATGGTGGGAGGATTCATTTGGTGAGTTTTGAGTGAAATCCAATCGCTAGAACTGTGCAATACACCAACCACTCCCGTGAGGAACGAACTGCCTTTGAACCTGAATTGTCCAATTTCTAACCCCTATTGATTTCCGATCGAGCCCAAAACTTGGGCACCATCATAATATGGTGGGAGGAGTCACTTGGTGAGTTTTGAGTGAAATCCGATCGCTAGAACTACGGAATACAATAACCACTCCTATAAGGAACGAACTGCCTTTGAACCTGAATTGTCCAATTTCTTACCTATATGGATTTCCGATTGAGCCCAAAACTTGGGCATCAACATAATATGGTGGGAGGAGTCATTTGGTGACTTTTGAGTGAAATCCAATCGCTAGAACTATGCAATACCCCAACCACTCCAATTCGGAACGAACTGCCTTCGAAATTGAATTGTCCAATTTCTTACCCCTATGGATATCCGATCGAGCCCAAAACTTGGGCATCATCATAATATGGTGGGAGGAGTCATTTGGTGAGTTTTGAGTGAAATCCAATCGCTAGAACAATACAATACACCAACCACTCCAATTCGGAACGAACTTCCTTCAAACTTGAATTGTCCAATTTCTTACTCCTATGGATTTCCGATCAAGCCCAAAACTTGGGCATGATCATAATATGGTGGGAGGAGTCATTTGGTGAGTTTTGAGTGAAATCCAATCGTTAGATCTACGGAATACACCAACCACCCCTATAAGGAACAAACTGCCTTCGAACCTGAATTGTCCAATTTTTTACCCCTATTGATTTCCGTTTGAGCCCAAAACTTGGGCATCATCATAATATGGTGGGAGGAGTCATTTAGTGAGTTTTGAGTGAAATCCAATCGCTAGAACTACGGAATACACCAACCACTCCTATAAGGAATGAACATCCTTTGAATCTGAATTGTCCAATTTCTTACCCCTATTGATTTCCGATCGATCCCAAAACTTGGGCATCATCATAATATGGTGGGAGGAGTCATTGGGTGAGTTTTGAGTGAAATCCGATTTCTAGAACTACGGAATACACCTACCACTCCTATAAGGAATGAACTGCCTTTGAACCTGAATTGTCCAATTTCTTACCCCTATTGATTTCCGATCGAGCCCAAAACTTGGGCATCATCATAATATGGTGGGAGGAGTGATTTGGTGAGTTTTGAGTGAAATCTAATCACTAGAACTATGCAATACTCCAACCACTCCAATTCTGAACGAACTGTCTTCGAATTTGAATTGTCCAATTTCTTACCCCCAATGGATTTCCGATCGAGGCCAAAACCTGGGCATCATTATAATATGGTGGGAGGAGTCATTTGGTGAGTTTTGAGTGAAATCCAATCGCTAGAACTACGGAACACACCAGCCACTCCTATAAGGAAAGAACTGCCTTTGAACCTGAATTGTCCAATTTCTTACCCTATTGATTTCCGATCGGGCCCAAAACTTGGGCATCATCATAATATGGTGGGAGGAGTCATTTGGTGAGTTTTGAGTGAAATCCAATAGCTAGAACTACGTAATACACCAGCCACTCCTATAAGGAACGAACGGTCTTTGAACTTGAATTGTCAAATTTCTTACCCCTATTGATTTCCGATCGAGCCCAAAACTTGGGCATCATCATAATATGGTGGGAGGAGTCATTTGGTGAGTTTTGAGTGAAATCGAATCGCTAGAACTGTGCAATACACCAACCACTCCCATGAGGAACGAACTGCCTTTGAACCTGAATTGTCCAATTTCTAACCCCTATTGATTTCCGATCGAGCCCAAAACTTGTGCACCATCGTAATATGGTGGGAGGAGTCACTTGGTGAGTTTTGAGTGAAATCCGATCGCTAGAACTACGGAATACACCAAAAACTTGTTGTGTTGAATTCACTGCATCAAAAATAGATTCAGCTGCATCCTCAACTTGTGATACTCGCAAGTGCACGAGCCGTTCGGTAGTATAGCATATGTAAGTGCGAGGTCGATCCCACGAGGATTGGTGATTGAATGATCCAATTTGTTTCCCTTACACAAAATAGAAATGAAAAAGAAAATAAATAAAACAAGAACAAAAAAAGAATTAACTCAAGCAAATAAGTTCCCAAGTTTAATTAGATTAACGGATTGATTCTAGCTAAAGTATGATTAAGCCATGGTGTTTGGTCATAACCTTGTGTTCCTAATTCCCTAATTTGATCATTTGTTGTCTAACTTAAAATTAAGCATTAGGAACCCATTAAGCATAGAAGAACAATTTAAACAACCAAGCATGTATCTAATCCCTGTTGTCGAATGTCCATACATACTCTTCCTATTCATAGTTCAATTCGAATTAAAGCATGGTGTATACTCTTAATTCAAACCAAGATAGCTAACATGCAAGCCTAAATGGTGATCAATCATTCAAACTAGCCTATTAACTTATAAGCATAATGAATAAGAACAAAAACCATAATTGAAACTTGGAAACTAATTAAACTTGAATACTTAAGAAAGAATGTACATGACAAATAAAATTAAACTAAAACTTGAAGGAAAATTTAGCAAAATCATATTGCTACAACAATTGACAACTTGAAAGGAAACTAAGAGAATTTGAAGGAGAGAAGGGAAGGGAGCTCTAGAGAAGTGTTTGAGAGCTCCCCCCTTGGGGTGTATTTTGAAGCTTGAAGGCTTCTCTATTTATAGGGCTAAGAGGGAGGAACAACATGATGAAATCCCACACCATCCTTCATCTTTTGCTGCTGCACAAGCTTTCATCACATGGGTTCAAAGGTGATCAGTTTTGCTGCCAACCCATGTGGTTGCATTTTGCTGCCAACCCATGTGGTTGCCTTTTGGTTGCTGAAAAAACGAGTTTTCTGAACCAGGCTTGGTGTAGGAAGGCCAGAGGTTTCAAAACTTATCCAATGGGGCTCAAATTTGGATATGTTATACTAGACACCCATTGGAACAACTTCTATGAAGAAAGTATTCCCATCAGAGCAGTAGAAGTGCGCGTTTTGGGCCTTGAAAGTTGGCTGCCGAACAGAGACTGGAATTGACTTCATTTCTTTTCTTTTCTTTCTTTTTGCTTTACATGCATGCACATGCTTTCTCTATAATAGCTCCAGCATATACCAACTTACTTCCTTCAGAAATTCATAGCTGGAAAGCCTCCCAACTTCACTCATTATGTTGGGTACAAAGTAAGTTGCAGCTGGGGTGAGGCACATGGCTAAAAGGAGGCACATGGCTAAAAGCTGGCAGCAGCAAATCCTGCTGAGCAAGGTTGAGTGTTGGACGGGCTAAGCACTCCACATATGTCCAATTGGGCTGAAATTTGGATATGTTGTACTAGACACCCATTGGAACAAGTTTCATGAAGATCATCACCTCATCCAAGCCCCATAGAATGCTGATCCAAGGCCAAGAAGCTGACCTACGAAATTGGGCTGGAAAGGAGTTGTAGCCAAAATGTGTTTGTCTTTAAGCCCTTCTTCCATTCACCCAAATCAAGCCTTAACATGCATGGATTGCATCATTTCCTATCCAAAGTCATCATTGTTACCTAAATGTCAATTAACTGAAAGATAAACACAAAAAGGATTAAAAGCACAAGTTTAACTCAAAAACATAACCAAATCATAAGCTAGAAGGGTACAAAATGATATACAATTATGAACCGATCAAATACCCCCAAACCTAGATTTTGCTAGTCCTCGAGCAAAACAACACAAAACAAAGTTAAAAACAAAACAAGAAGTTAACTAAACCACTTTCGTAGGTAACTCGATTGCATTGAGCGTATGCAACAAGCCTTTAAACCTCTACGCATCCCTAGTAGGAGGAGTTGTGTCTCCTGAGAGTTTAACGGAAACGATACCCACAAACGTTTTACTAACTCTACAAAACAAAGTGGTTAGAAAACTTATTAGATTTGTTAGTCCTTAAGCAAAATAAAAGAAACACAAAAACAAAAATAATTACAAAAATAAAAACAAAAATAAAAATAAATAAAAAAAAACTCAAAACAATCATTCCGAACATTTTCTGAAGAGAAATGACTCATGCACATGACTCAAAAGTTTTAACAATAAAAACTCAATTTTAGACATTATTTACAAGGCGGCAAAGTTCAAAACACAACATGCTCAAAGTGTAGTAGTGTGATAGCCAAATGCAACAATTTCCCCAATCTTAGTTTTCACACAATTTCAAAAATCATACCAAGCACAAATGCAACTTCAAATCTCACCAAAGTTGTCCTCTCACTAATGAATCACTCAGAAGAGGGCTACAATGCAACACTCAGTTATAAACATGAGATTAGAGTTAAATCATAAGGGACTTAACTCAAAATAGGAAGATGAAGAACTTGCATTAATATGATCTCAAGAAGGATGCCAAACACTTAAAAGTAAGAAAATGCATGCAATTCAACCATATGACATTTAAGATCAATTTAGGTCTTTATTATAGGTTGTAATGGGGCCAAGGGTGTAAGGTGAGTAAGAAATGAAAGGTATGGATAAAACAAAGTCCAAGGAACTCAAAATATAAGAGCATAAAACAATTGTTTACAAGACTTCGAATCATCACAATGAGAATTTTTCTTTTACACGATTGTTTGCACTAGAACTTGAACAGATAAAGATGAGTGCAACTTACAAGTGTGGTAGACGATCTGGGAGATCGATTGAGTGATAGATGGAGATTCTTCCTGTCTTCGGATGCTGATCCTGAATAGAAGGAAGCTAAGACTCGTGAGGTCTGTGGAACCGGTGTGGAACCAGCCTAAGAACCTCCGATGCCAAAGTAAGATTGTTTCTAAGAGCTCTTGCTGTTGACCATATAAAAGTATAAAAGTCAAGCTGAAAAGTCTTACCCCTGTATTGTAGTGAAGGGGGCTTATTTATAAAGGGAGTTTTGGATGCTCTTAGCACTCACTTTCGATGTGGGACTCGTGGGAGGGCCCTATGAGGTTGACACGAGTCCTAAGATATTTCGGGCGGTTGCTTCGAGGTTGATTCTGAAGAATCGGTAGGGGGTACCGATTGCACACTGTGTTGGGCCTGTAGGGACTGTTTGCTGCTTTGAGACAGTTCCATCGGTAGACGATGCCGATTGTTCGAGGCCTTGGGTACTTGGGTGAGTTTATAAGACCTACGTGTCGTCGAATGAGTGGAGGGTCAGATATGGTACAAACAGTAGTCCCCCAAGTTGCCGATTGAGAAGCTTCTCGGTTGGGGACTTGAATCTGTCCTCGGTATTCTGATCCGAACACGATGGTCTCGGTGATGCCGATGGTGGTATATAGTCCCCCAAGTGCCCGAGTGAGTGAGTTTTGAAAAGCGACGGCATCAGGTACCGAATGGTTGGAGAGGCCAGTGGAAAGCCATGGATGGGCGCCTACCGTTCGGCACGAGAGGTGGTTGAGAAATCAACCAATGTGCGCCTACCGTTCGGCACGAGAGGTGATTGAGAAATCATCCGATGTGCGCCTACCGTTCGGCACGAGAGGTGATTGAGAAATCATCCCATGTGCGCCTACCGTTCGGCACGAGAGGTGATTGAGAAATCAACCAATGTGCGCCTACCGTTCGGCACGAGAGGTGATTGAGAAATCATCCAATGTGCGCCTACCGTTCGGCACGAGAGGTGATTGAGAAATCATCCAATGTGCGCCTACCGTTCGGCACGAGAGGTGATTGAGAAATCATCCAATGTGCGCCTACCGTTCGGCACGAGAGGTGATTGAGAAATCATCCTATGTGCGCCTACCGTTCGGCACGAGAGGTGATTGAGAAATCATCCCATGTGCGCCTACCGTTCGGCACGAGAGGTGATTGAGAAATCAACCAATGTGCGCCTAGCGTTCGGCACGAGAGGTGATTGAGAAATCATTCAATGTGCGCCTACCGTTCGGCACGAGAGGTGATTGAGAAATCATCCAATTTGCGCCTACCGTTCGGCACGAGAGGTGATTGAGAAATCATCCAATGTGCGCTTACCGTTCGGCACGAGAGGTGATTGAGAAATCATCCAATTTGCGCCTACCGTTCGGCACGAGAGGTGATTGAGAAATCATCCAATGTGCGCTTACCGTTCGGCACGAGAGGTGATTGAGAAATCATCCAATGTGCGCCTACCGTTCGATAGTGGAGTTGTGCGCGAAGGTGGCGAAGTGTGCCACGTTCAAGAAGTTGAAACGTCTCTGGGGAGTTGAAGCGTTTCAATTGGCGATGTCCGGGCGTCCCTGTGCATGCGTGACACGTGTCGGCATGGCTGTGAAGGGTCGCGTCGTTTCGTATCCCGATGCGTCGCTTCAGTTCCCGATGCTAGATCGGCTTTATAAACATGAGAAGTGGACGAGGGTTTGAATACTTGGAGTTTTTGAGAGCAAAGAGAGCTTGTGAGAGGCGATTTCCGGTGAATTTGCAAAGGCTGAGCAGGCGATTTCCGGCGAGCGTGAACAAGGCGGAGGCGATTTCCGGCGAATTTGAACCACCGTGCAAACAAGGTATGTGGTTTTGCCTTTGATTGTGTACGAATCAAAGTGTTGAATTCGATGAATTTCGTTTGGATAAAGCATGAACAAGTATGAACGAGTATGAACATGGGTGTCTAGGTGGTAGAATAGGAATTTGATTCTAGTACAGCACTTAGTTGTCCTTCGTTTGTGTTTGTAGATGTCAGATACCGAATCCGAGGGTAGACGTAGTCCGAGGGCATTTGAGGACGACTCGTCCTCGGGGAGGTCGGCCGAGGGGAGTGAGAGAACCGATTCTGGGAGCTCTTCAGGCTGTGAGATAGTGGAGGGAGCTGGAGTGTGTACCGAAGCTGGGGGCACTTCAAGGAGAGTGGCTGAAGGTAGTGAGGCGTCGACTTCGGGGCGTGAGGCCGAAGAGGGTGTTGTGTCTGTTGCTGCTCCTGGCCAGGGGGTGCTGAGGGTTGTGAAGGGCAAGCAACGGATTCCAATGGCGAAGCCCAAGGAACCTTTGTTCGGGGTAGATGAGTTAGAGCCGAACACGCTGACCGAATCTGAACTGGCCAAGATTCGGGCCGAGTATAATATTCCGGAATCGGTAGGGATGCGGATTCCGGAGCCCTTAGAGTCGCTCAATGATAATGACAAGGGCGTTGTCTTCTTCACTGACGTGTTTAAGCATGGGCTTCGGCTGCCGCTGAGACATTCGGTGCAGAAGATTTTAGCTGCGATCGGGTACGCACCGGGGCAGTACAATCCAAACTTTTGGATTACGTTGCTTGGGACGATCGCAGCGTTCAGCCTGGCTGGCGAGGGGGAGCCGAGCTACGAACAGTTTGCCCAGCTGTATAGTGTGACGAGGGCAAAGAGTGCTGATAATGGGGGGTGGGTGCAGTCCAACTGTCTATCGGCAGGGCAGCGTGGACACTTTGTGGTTGGGGTGCCGAGCTCCCAGAAGACGTGGCGTAAGCGTCGTGTGATTGTCTCCGGCGATTGGGAATCGGCACCAGGGGTAATCGTCGAGAGGCGAATCCCTACGACCTTCCAAACAGTCGGTAGGATAGGGCCTGCCGTTCGGCAGGGGTGTTTGGGTTTTTTTTTTTTTTTTTTTTTTTTTTTTTTTTTTTTTTTTGACCGTTTGCATCCTTGTTTCAGTGTCCTTGAAACGGCCGGCCGCACCGATCCGAGAGGTAGAGGCGATAGAGCGGGTGCGAGTAAAGATTGCCGAAGAAGATCGCTACTGTAAGGAGTTGCTCTACTTCCGGAATCTGTACAAAGCAGGCCTGATCGGTAAAGCAGAGCACGACCGAAGGGTCAGGGAGGAAGAGGAAGAAGAAGCAAGGCAGAGTAAGGGATGCCGTTCGGCATGTATAACTTGTCTTTTTCTTAACTGCCGTTTCCATACTGACTTTGGTGTGTTGCAGTGGCAGGTGGGCGCCCAATGAGTGAGGCGACAAGGAGGAGGTTAGAGGGGCAGGGGGCCCCGAAGCAGAATAAAGGTCAGTCCCCAAGGCCGAAGAAGAAGACGGCAGCGGCGGCGGATGACCAGACGGTGGCCGAACGTCGCCGGGAGAGGAAGGCGGCCGAAGCTGAGGCCGTTAGAGAAGTGCACCTCCAGGTGACAGGCAAGAGGATGATCGAGGGGGCTCTCGATGTAACGCCGTTGCCGAAGAAGCCGAGGCTGCCGAATGAGGGGACATCGGTGGTCATTCCCGATGATGAAGGTGAGGAGGAGGATGGGCCAGTTAACATTGCTTGCCCCCGGAAGGTGGTGCCGTTCATCAACTCCATGATTGATGGGGCACAGATGGAGCTGTCCGAAATTGAGCAACTGTCGGTGAAGACGTTGCGTGAGCAGACCGGACGAGCCTTCCGGCTTCAGGCTGCAGTAAGTGGTAGAAAATTTGTTTCCAAGTGTTTGTAGATTCGGCATGTACTGAAGTTTGTGTATTTGTACAGGCTGACATGGAGATGTGGCTTTGCGTAAAGCGAGCCATAAATGCTGCCGAACGGTACCAGAGGAAATTCGAGGAGGGCCGTTCGAAGATTGCCGAAGCTGGGAAGATGCTGCAGGACGCTGATCGGCACGCCGAGGAAAACGCTGCCAAAATTGCAGAGCTGTCCTCGAAGCTTGCGGCGGCCGAATTGGAGGCGGTGGCTGCTCAAGAGGCCAAGGCGGCAGTGGAGGTGGCTATGGACGCGGCCGAACGGTCGCATGCGACGGAGGTGAGGGAGGCGAAGGCGAAGGCCGTTGATGACTACCGATCGTCGGAGGGGTTCACGCTTCTGGTGGACAAAGAAGTCATGGAGCAGTGTGACGACTTTGTCTACCGATTCAAACGGTACAACGCTGACAAGAAGCTGAACCTCAACTTCCTTCGGGATCCGCCACCACTGCCGGAAGGCGTAACCGAGGAGATGGTAGAGGCTTACAAGGGTGAGGATGCCGAGCCCGAGGAAGTCGATGAGACCAAGTCCAGTAGTGAGGAGGAAGAGGGCCACCCACCGCCGAATGTGAGGAGTGCACCGGATGCCGAAGCGTCGCTCGTTGCCGAGCCTGTACCTGCCGATCCTCCTGCCTCTTAGACTAGATTTTAGTTTCATTTTTGGGAAATGTAAAAACGATATTTTGAAATATGCCGAACGGCATTTTGTTAATACATTGTGCCCTTCGGTGGCAGTTATATATGCTAATTTTTTGCTTCGGTTTAACTCGTTTATCTCTGTTATTCTGTATGTGTGCATACCGTATGTAGAATGTGTTTGATATAATATTGCTGTATGGTGATGCCGTATGTGTAGAATAGGGAGTATATTGAAATAAACCGGTTACAAAATATAACGACCGAAGACGACAACCGAAGGCTCGATCATTTGTAAAAGGTGATGACTGAAGGTGAAGACCGAAGGTGTGATCACTTGTAGTAGTATTTGAGATGCTCCATGTTCCAAGGGTGGCCGAGGGTTTGACCATCGGTACCGCGCAATCGGTAAGTTCCGGGTCGGCAGATGGTAACGACTTCGTAAGGGCCTTCCCAAGAAGGGCCAAGGGTGCCTTCGTTGGGGTTCTTGGTAGCGAGAGAGATCTTGCGTAAGACCCAGTCCCCCACTTTGAGCGATCGGCGTCTGACGCGCGAATCGTAGTAGCGAGAGGTCCGTTGCTTGTAGGCGGCGTTCCGAAGCTGGGCCTGGGAACGGTGTTCATCAATGAGGTCCAGGTTGAGCGTGAGCAAGGTTTCGTTTCGCTCGGGCTTGTAAGATGCCGTTCGGCACGAGGGTGCGTTGATCTCGACTGGGACAACAGCTTCGGTACCGAAGGCAAGGGAAAATGGGGTTTCGCCAGTCGACCGTCGGTAGGAGGTGTTGATGGCCCATAACGCCTCTGGGAGTAGATCGGGCCAGGCTCCCTTTGCCGCCCCGAGTTTCTTCTTCAGTGTCTTCTTGATGATCTTGTTGATGGCTTCAACTTGGCCGTTCGATTGTGGATGTGCTGGAGATGCGAAGAACAAGTTGATGCCGAATCGGTGGCAGAGGTGCCGAAACTGAGAGGAGTCGAACTGTTTTCCGTTGTCGGTAATGATGGCGTTTGGGAGACCGAATCGGCAAATGATGTTCTTCCAAACGAAATGCTCGACTCTCGCTGCAGTGATAGTTGCCAAGGCTTCGGCTTCGGTCCATTTTGTGAAATAGTCGACGGCGACAATGGCGTACTTGAGCTGTCCCGTTGCTTGGGGCATGGGGCCGATTAGATCTAAACCCCATTGAGCGAAGGGCCATGGGCTGACAATCGGAGTAAGTGTTTCGGCAGGTAGTTTTGGAACAGAGCCGAAACGTTGGCATTGATCACACTTCTGGACGAGCGTGGTGGCATCGGTATGGAGGGTCGGCCAATAGTACCCCTGCCGAATGGTCTTGAAGGCCAGAGATCGGGCGCCAGAATGGTCTCCGCAAGATCCTTCGTGAATCTCCCGTAAGACGTAGTTTCCCTGCTGCGGGGTCATGCACCGAAGCAATGGCAAGGAATGGCCACGCCGATAGAGGATTTGATTCAAGATTAAGTATCGTGCCGATCGGCGGCAGAGAGTCTTGGCTTCAGTTTTGTCGGTCGGTAGCGTGCCGCTTGTGAGGTAGGCGAGGATTGGATCCAGCCAACTTGGATCCTGCCGAACGGCATGTATCTCAGCTTCGGAGGTGCTGCGCCGAGCGAGGATTTCGATTGGGACGTGGCGACCGACGTTGTCGTCAATTGCCGAGGCCAATCGTGACAGGGCATCGGCATGGCTGTTCTCGGATCTGGGGATCTGCTGAACCTGATACGCGGCAAAGTGATGTAGCAACCGGCGGGCATGCGTCAAGTAGGCAGCCATCGAAGTGTCTTTGGCTTCGAATTCGGTCAGTATCTGATTGACGACAAGTTGTGAGTCGCTGCATATTTTCAGCTGTTGAGCGCCCATTCCCTTGGCAAGCCGAAGGCCCGCCAAGAGAGCTTCATATTCGGCTTCATTGTTGGAAGCTTGGAATTGGAATCGGATGGCATATTCGATGGTTGTCTGATCAGGGGCCTTTAGTACTAGGCCGGCTCCACTGCCCTGTCGGTTGGATGAGCCATCCACGTAGAGAGTCCAGATGGGAATCGACGGCCTAAAGTTCCCCTCGGTTGGGTGAGGAACTGTGGATGCCGAAGCCGATGTTGGGACGATGTCGTCCGGATGTTCCACTTCGGACGTAGTCATTTCAGAGATGAAGTCGGCTACGGCTTGGCCCTTCTCTGCAGGCCGAGGGTGATAGCGGATGTCGAATTCGCCGAGTTCAATGGCCCACTTCACCAGCCGACCGGATGTCTCTGGTTTTTGTAGTATTTGGCGTAGAGGCTGGTTGGTGAGAACAACAATACTATGGGCTTGGAAATACGGCCGAAGCTTGCGTGCTGACAGAACAAGAGCATAGGCAAGCTTTTCCAGCTCAGGATACCGAATCTCGGCGTCCTGCAGGGCGTGGCTGGTATAGAAAATTGGAAGCTCGATGCCGTTCGGCTTGCGGATGAGTACGGAGCTCAATGCCGTTGCCGATACCGATAAGTAGATAATTAATTCTTCGCCGGGAGAGGAGTAGATAGTAAGGGCGCTCTGCTCATGTAGGTCTTGAGGTCTTGAAAGGCTCGATCGCATTCGGTAGTCCAGACAATCTGCCGTTTGCTTCCTTTGAGGGCTTTGAAGAAAGGGGCGCACCGATCTGTAGCTTTGGATATGAATCGGGCCAGGGCAGCCACACGCCCAGTTAGGCTTTGGATATCCTTCTGCGTCTTCGGTGTCTGCATGTCGAGCAATGCCTTGATTTTTTCAGGGTTGGCCTCAATTCCTCGTTGGCTGATCATGAAGCCGAGAAATTTACCCGAGGAGACGCCGAAGGCACACTTGCTTGGGTTTAGACGCATGCGGTACTTCTTTAAGACATCGAACATGAGGGAGAGGTTATGGAGATGAGAATCGGCTGTTTTGCTTTTGACCAGCATGTCATCCACATAAACTTCCATCGAGGTGCCGATGAGTTCAGAGAAGATTTTGTTGACCAAGCGTTGGTAGGTTGCCCCAGCATTCTTCAGGCCGAACGGCATGACATTGTAACAGTAGAGTCCTTTGTCGGTGATGAATGCCGTGTGTTCGCGATCGGCTGGGCTCATAAATATCTGGTTATACCCTGAATATGCGTCCATGAAGCTGAGAAGTTCATGGCCTGCCGTTGCGTCTACCATCTGATCAATCCTTGGCAGAGGAAAGCTGTCTTTGGGGCAAGCCTTGTTGAGATCGGTATAGTCCTGACACATTCGCCAGGCACCACTCGATTTTTTGACCAGGACCGAATTTGCCAGCCAAATTGGGTAGGTGACCTCCCGGATGAAGCCGATTGTCCGCAGTTTCTCCACTTCAATTCTCATAGCCTCGTACCGTTCGGCATCATAGGCTCGGCGTTTCTGCCTGATGGGCTTGAAAGTGGGACAGATGCTGAGTTTGTGGCTGATGACGCTTGGGTCGATGCCAGGCATGTCGTCGTATGACCAGGCGAAGACTTCAGTGTTGGCGCACAAGAAGGCTATGAACTCGGTACGCAGGGCCGAAGTCAAGGTGGTGCCGATTCGGACCTGGCGGTCGGGCTGTGCTTCGGAGAGAGCGACCGATTCCAAGTCCTCGACGGGTTGTGCCTGTGGGGTGACGGCCTCATCCCTGGGATCATCCGGTTTGTCTGTCCCCCTGCCGTTCGGTACCGTCATCTTGGTAGAGACAGAGTACGCTTCGCGAAGCGTAGCTCTTGCCGATTCCTTGGTTGCCGAAACGTAGCATGTCCGTGCACTCAATTGATCCCCTCGCACCTGGCCGACGCCGGCGTGTGTGGGGAACTTGAGGAGGAGCATGTGTGGTGACAGCATGGCCTTCATCCCTGTGAGTGCCGTTCGGCCGACTATGGCATTATATGCCGTTGGGCAGTCGACGACCAGGAAATGGGTGTAGATGATCGTTCGTCGGGGGATTGTGCCGATGGCCAACGGGAGCTGGACACTGCCGATTGGCTGAATAACGTCGCCCGAGAAGCTGAGGAGAGGGGTGATCTCTCTGTTCAGATGCCGAGGGTCAATACCGAGGGCATTAAAAGCATCGGCAAAAAGCACATTGACCGAACTGCCAGTGTCGATGAGGATTCGGCCCACGTCGAAGTCTGAAATATCAGCCCGTATGATCATGGATCGGAGTGAGGGAAGATGATGCCTCGTTCTTCCTCCTCAGAGAAGGTGATAGGTTCCCAGCCGTTTCGCTGAAACTTGTCGTTGCGTCCTCCCGCTACACTGAGGATCTGAGGATGCTGAACGGCACGAACGTAATTCTTGACGGAGCGGTTGCTGGCTTCGGCAATGGGTGCCCCTCCACTGATCATGTTGATCTGCCGATTCGCCGATTTATCCGATGCCGGTTTGGTGCCTAAGTACTGATCCAACTTGCCCTCGTTGATGAGGCGCTCGACAATCCTTCGAAGGGCGATACAGGATTCGGTGTCGTGGCCGTTGTATTGATGGTAACGGCAGAAGACGCCTGTGTCCTTCTCGTTCTGTCGAGGAAGCTTTCGATTGTTCGGCTTCGGTATCACTTCACCTTCGGTCATGAGGACATGTTCGTAAGTAGTGTTGAGCAAGGTGAAAATTTCCTCTGTCCGATTCTTCTTCGGATCCCCGAAGGCGTTTCGCCTGCCGGAGTCCTTCCCCTTTTTGTTGCTGTCCTGCCGATCCCGGAAGTGGTCCTTTCGTTTGTTTCGGGGCTCGTAAGGAGCAGATTCAGGGAGTGCCGTTCGGTAGGGGGCTGGATCCGTAGTCCGATTCCCTGGGAACCGGTCGTAGCCTTGTGCCGAAGGCCTATCGGCTGTTGCCGCTTTGTTTGGTAGAGCTGAAGCCGATCCCTTAGAGTTGAAATGTTCGGCCTTGGCGTGGATGGCTGCCTGCTTCATCAGTTCTGAGTAGGTTGTCCAGTTGCTGCTGTGGACCAGATACCGAAATTGGGACGACCGAAGGCCGCTCTTGAAGGCACCGAAGGCTGCTCTGTCATCAGTTTCGGGACATCGGGAATATTCATGGCTGAACCTTGCCGCGAACTCCCGTAGTGGCTCATCGTCTTGCTGCCGAACGGTGTAGAGATCATCGGCAGAGTATAGGCGATCAGTCTGAATCATAAAATGGTTGAGGAATGTCTGCTTCAACTGATCGAATGAGTCAACCGTACCTGGCTCCATTCGGTAAAACCAATTCAGTGCAGCTCCGGTCAGGGTGGAGGGGAACAGTAAGCATTGGCCTTCATCTGTCAGTCCTTTGCAACCCAGAGCTGATTGGAAGGTATGAATGTGAGTGACGGGATCCTCCACTCCTGAGTAGAACGATATTCGGAGGGCCTGAACCTCCTTTTCGTGTCTGAAAGTTCGGATGCGATTGGTGAACGGCCCTGGCTGTACCGTTCCCCAAGTCGGAGTCCGAGCCTGATTCTGTTCTTCCTCAATGCGGTTCATCTTCTGGAGGAGGAGACGGATGGTAGGATCGGTAGAGGGGAGATCGTTGCCGAAAGGTTCCCTTGGTTCCCTCTCCGTACGCCGACCAGTGTGGTGGCCCTGATTCTCCTGACATGCCGTTCGGCTTGGACTCCTCCTATAACCTTCGGCATGGTGATCGTTTTCTCTGTTCGATCTATGACTCTGGTGTTCCTTCGAGGGTCTCGTCGATCGGGAGGAGCTAGTATTTCCTGGAGAAGGTGGGATGTAGTCTGATTCATCTGTTTCCTCCAGGCCGACTGCGCTATACCGTTGGCGTAAGGGGGACTTTGGTCCAAGGGCCTCTAACCGCCGATCGCGGAGTTTTGCTCGGATCTGGATGGGTGAGGGCTGCCGTTCCCCGCGTTGTTCGTTGATCCTATCGCGACAATCGGAGTAGACTCGATAGTCTGGATGGCGCTCCTTGGGGGAGGGTACGAACAGTCTTCGGGAGGCAGTTGGTTTGTCTGCGGCTTGCTGTTTCCCTTTATCCTGAGCGCTAGGCTTCCGTACACTCTTAACTGACTTTTCCTGCCGAAGGTGCATGGTTCGTTCCAGACTGTGCTGCAGTTGGGTTGACTGTGTTTGCTGATCATGCAGTTGCTTCTGGGTGTCATCGAGTTTAGAGGCGAGGATATTGTTGTGTTCCTGCATCCTTGCCATTTCCCGCTGAAGGGTCTCCATGCGAGCTTCCAGAGTGCTTGGCCGAGCAGGCGCCTCTGGCCGCGGTGTCTGAAGTAAGGGAGCCGGACTTGGCTCACCGCCGAGGCCTATGATGGGTCCATCGGCAGGGAGGGCCGAAGATGGATTCATTTTTTGGTCTCAGAGTTTCTTTCGAGATATGGGCTAATCGATAAGCGATTCCCACAGACGGCGCCAATCTGTTTGCACTAGAACTTGAACAGATAAAGATGAGTGCAACTTACAAGTGTGGTAGACGATCTGGGAGATCGATTGAGTGATAGATGGAGATTCTTCCTGTCTTCGGATGCTGATCCTGAATAGAAGGAAGCTAAGACTCGTGAGGTCTGTGGAACCGGTGTGGAACCAGCCTAAGACCCTCCGATGCCAAAGTAAGATTGTTTCTAAGAGCTCTTGCTGTTGACCATATAAAAGTATAAAAGTCAAGCTGAAAAGTCTTACCCCTGTATTGTAGTGAAGGGGGCTTATTTATAAAGGGAGTTTTGGATGCTCTTAGCACTCACTTTCGATGTGGGACTCGTCGGAGGGCCCTATGAGGTTGACACGAGTCCTAAGATATTTCGGGCGGTTGCTTCGAGGTTGATTCTGAAGAATCGGAAGGGGGTACCGATTGCACACTGTGTTGGGCCTGTAGGGACTGTTTGCTGCTTTGAGACAGTTCCATCGGTAGACGATGCCGATTGTTCGAGGCCTTGGGTACTTGGGTGAGTTTATAAGACCTACGTGTCGTCGAATGAGTGGAGGGTCAGATATGGTACAAACAACGATCAAAACTCCTTATACCTTCATTTACAATGGTTTACACTCCTTTCCAAACAACAATTATTTTTGAAGGCCCAAAAATGAATTTTCAATCAACCACCACTTAATCACAACTTTTTTTTTTTTTTTTTCTTTCACCAATTGAGTGAAGTTCTCTTCTTCTTTTTTTCTTTTTTTTTTTCTTTTTTTTTTTTTTTAGTTGGTAATATCCCTTCCCAAACTTAACATGAAAAACACATCCAAATTAAAGCTCATGAGTTCCTTAGAAAGGTAAATTCTTGTTTTTCGGGCTAAAGCTAGGAAATATAATTGGTAAAATGAAAGAAAAGGTTTACATGTAGGCTCAAAATGGTAAACAATGGAAAATCATGCTTAACCAATCATAAGGTTAGCTTGAAAGGCACAAACGATCCAAAGAGGGCCTTAATATCACTTCTTAAATGTCATAAAATCAAATTGCATAAGAATGAATGACTTTTAAGTGTTCAACCAAATCAATGAATAATGAGATCAAACAACAACTTTGATGACAAGAAAATAAGAGTATGTGTATAACACTCATGAAATGAAGCACAAGGCTCAAAAGCTCACATTATATGGTTACATAAGTCTAATTTATGCTTGATACAATTCTTTGGGTCATGCAAATCCTTTAATTGGAGAATTATGAAACAAATGGCAAGTGCAAAGAAGGTTTCAAACATATCATGCTAGAACGATGCCAAATTATTATTTTTTTTTTGAAATAAAAATTTACAAGGATAAATAAAATTCAATTTTCATTTAAGTCATGCAAACATTTATCACAATCTCATCAAATGTGTTCGGAAAGTGAATAAAATCAAAATCAAAATAAAATAAAATAAAATAAAAAATAAAAGCAAGACTTAAACAAAATAAAATAAAAATAAAAATAAAAACAAGCAAGAAATTAAATTTTATTTTATTTTTTTAAAATTTAAGAAAAATCAAATTTACTTGCTAAACTCCAATACCCCCAAAACCTAGAAATGAGCATTGTCCTCAATGTTTAAAAATTAGGAACAAGCAATGTCATAACAAGAAATGAAAGGTACTAAAGTAAATATAAACCACAAAAAACACGAGAATTAAAATACAAAAATAAAATAATTATAAAGTAAAAATTACAAAACAAACAAACAAATATAAAAACAAAACAGTAAAACACTCGAAACAGAAAGCCATAAACAAATAGTCTTACGCAAACCAAAACCCAAACGATTGAAAACACAACCCAAAAGAAGTTAACACACTTTGAAACCTCACAACGGCGAAAACCCGACCCGCAATGAAATCCGAAGCCCACACGTTATTTTTTTTTTTTTTTTTTTATTCTTTTTTTAATTTATTGAAACGTGAATTTGGAGTGCGAAGGCGGGATTTATGAAAAGAAAGAGTGTGGTCCCTGCTGCCTCGGTTCCTAGGAAGTGACAGGCAAAAAGAGTGAGGGACGTGTCGGCGTGCAGAGGCAGCTTTCACATCCCCCAAACCTGAATTATTGGCCTCTTGGGTGAAGCGGGATGACTTTTTCACTTTGAAGGTGGTGAAAGGTGAAAATGTAATTAAGGGGGGCTGGGAAACGGGTGGCCGTAAGGGCCGCAAAACTTGGGCATCAACAGAATATGGTGGGAGGAGTCATTTTGTGGGTTTTGAGTGAAATCCAATCGCTAGAACTACGAAAACACCAACCACTCCTATAAGGAAAGAACTGCCTTTGAACCTGAATTGTCCAATTTCTTACCCCTATTGATTTCCGATCGAGCCCAAAACTTGGGCACCATCATAATTTGGTGGGAGGAGTCATTTGGTGATTTTTGAGTGAAATCCGATTGCTAGAACTACGGAATACACCAACCACTCCTATATGGAACGAACTGCCTTGGAACCTGAATTGTCCAATTTCTTACCCCTATTGATTTCCGATCAAGCCCAAAACTTGGTCATCATCAAAATGTGGTGGGAGGAGTCATTTGGTGAGTTTTGAGTGAAATCCAATCGCTAGAACAATGCAACACACCAACCACACCAATTCGGAACGAACTGCCTTCGAACTTGAATTGTCCAATTTCTTACCCCTATGGATTTCCAATCGAGCCCAAAACTTGGGCATCAACATAATACGGTGGGAGGAGTCATTTGGTGAGTTTTGAGTGAAATCCAATAGCTAGAACTGTGTAATACCCAACCACTCCAATTCGGAACGAACTGCCTTCGAAATTGAATTGTCCAATTTCTTACCCCTATGGATATCCGATCGAGCCCAAGACTTGGGCATCATTATAATATGGTGGGAGGAGTGATTTGGTGAGTTTTGAGTGAAATCCAATCGCTAGAACTACGAAATACACCAACCACTCCTATAAGGAACGAACTGATTTTCAACCTGAATTGTCCAATTTCTTACCCCAATTGATTTCCGATAGAGCCCAAAACGTGGGCATCATCATAATATGGTGGGATGAGTAGTTTGGTGAGTTTTGAGTGAAATCCAATCCCTAGAAGTACGGAATACACCAACCACTCCCATAAGGAACGAACTGCCTTTCAACCTGAATTGTCCAT